>RJWJ010024624.1:0-24672 GCA_004363605.1 Indri indri | reverse complement strand
CACCAGTCTGTGGCCTCTTCCACTGAATTGATGCACATTCGTTCTTCTTTCCTGTTTAATTTCATTCAGCCTACTGAGGAAATTAAAAGAGAGAATTCCACTTATGCCCGTAACTGTGAAAATGCAACATATTTTTAGTGGAAGATTTACAAATAACCACAAGGTGGGGCTGTTATGCAAGGGAAGTAAAAGTTAATGGCGGCCAGGAAGAAGATGCAACATTTCCCAACACCCAGGACAGAACATTTAAATCTTTCCTGATTAAAAAATAAGGAAACAAAAATTTTAAGAACATATATGCTTCTAAACTTTTCAGAAAATCAAAGTACTACTTATAACAAATTCAGGGATTACTCTTTTTAACAACCTAATGTTCCTTTTTGGGGAAAACCATACATAATTATTATTATATATTTTATATTAATTATATAGTATTATTATTTATTGTCAATAATTCCCCCTCAGAGATTCTGCGCACATCAAGATTGTTTATTTATCTTTTTTCCTGTTTTTTATCTTCATTCTTTCATCCCTTTCAATGAAAAGCCATGCTATAAAACTGAAATGTATTTATTTATTTATTTGTTTGTTTATTTATTTACAGACTTCTATGTCCTCTGTATTCAATTTCAAGAACAAATGAATAACATTTGATATTTGTCGTCAATGTGCTCTTGTTTCCTGGTCTCTTCCACTACAATCTAAATTAAATCACTTTGACCTCGCTCTTTTTCCCTTCAGGTTTGCAGTTTGAAGATCTGGACAACTTTTGATCAATAATGGTAACGTAAAGTGGCCACACTCTTAGACCATCCAAAAGAGGCACGAGGAATGTGAGCCCTAAGTATGCCTTTGCCTTCTCAGAGACCACACTGTTCGCTGGGTCAAGGTGACCACAGAAGGCAGCAGCGGGAGCGTGCCAGCCCACCCTTGAGCTGCACAAAGCGGGGAGTCTGCACAGAGAGGCAGGGGAGGCGGCAGAGAGGAGCATTCCTGCTTTTTCTAGGGAACGGCGCAGGCTGTGTTGCACTAACTCGAAACCGGGAGCGTGCTGTTGAGAAATGGAAAATCTAAAAATAGACCCACACAAAGTACTTTGACCTTGGCTTGAAAGTCAGCCCAGTTCTGTGACAAGAAAGGCCTTTTCCATGAAGATTATGTTCTTAAAAGCCATATTTCATCTGCACACAGACTCCCAGTAAAACCACACTCAGAAAATGTGCATCTTGGCTATCCTTCAACTGTAAAATCATTATGTTTGGCTCTGGATTTTCTGGACATTAGATATCTGTGTAAGGATTTTTTTCTGAAATTCCTTGTACAAAACGTTAGAGGTTATAAACTGGATTAATAGTGACATTTAAGCAAATCTGCTCTTGCTGTGTGTATCCAATACTTAATGATTTTTGGAAAGAATTCAAGGATAAAGCTGAAAAAGTATTGCATTCTAGTAATGCAGAATGTACTCGCTTTAGAATTAACTACAATAAGCTAATAATTTTTCTTGAAGAAATCTATACAGAGAGCCAAGAGAATATATTTTTTAAAGTTGTAGTAATTAAATTCAAAATTAAAGGGGACTATCCTATAATTTTTTGGCATTTGTTAGAGTTATGATATTTAAACTTTTCAATATCAAAGAATTTCAGCACACCTTCATATGTATTTTGTATATATTTCAAGGATAACTCAAACTGTGATAAAAAGCTATTAAAGAGGGAAAAAACCACTTTTATATACTTAGGTAACTTTCTAAGGAACAGCTGCTACCAATTAAACAGCAAATACTTTTTAAAGCGACTCTCGGGGATTCAATGTTCCTTCAGTGGTCTGAAAAATCTGGAAAAATGGACTTCATTAGCAGCTACAAAATTATTGAAAGGATATTTGAAATGGCATTTAATACCTGCAAAGACAGAAACAATCAGTGGTTTAAAGTTTCACCATAAAGATTAGTAAATAACACTGATTACAGGTCTTATTCAAACAGAAAATAATGAATATGTAATGAAAGGAGAATAATGATCCAAATTGCTCTTAATCTGCGAGTTGTGCCTATTGATTGGCCTGGAAATAATAGTGCTAATCTTACCATAAGAAAGCCAAGTGCCTTAGAAAGTCATTAGCTTTGGGGGAACAGGATACCCATTTCATTGTGGTAATACAGTATTTTATTGAATAAAGCCTTCAAACAACTGTGTGTTTAGGAAAAATTCCAGGGTTAACTCAAGTCAAATAACATTCCTTTCCACTCTGCTCTGTAACTTGTAAAAGCAATTTAGATACTCTTTATAATTCATCAAACATTTAATGTTCACCTTCTGTATCCCTGCCACACTAGAGAATCAAATGCAGTAAATAATTCAGCATTCTGAAAGATAATTATTGATCTCACATTGGTTTATTTCTCCTTTTTTTTTTCTTGAGACAGTCTCGCTTTGTTGCCCCAAATAGAGTGCAGTGGCATCATCACAGTTCACTGCAACCTCACACTCCTAGGCTCAAGTGATCCTCCTGCCTCAGCCTCCCAAGTAGTTCACCACGCCTAGCTAATTTTTCTATTTTTTAGTAGAGACAGGGTCACACTCTTGCTCAGGCTGGCCTCGAACCCCTGAGATCAAGGAATCCTCCCGACTCAGCCTCCCAGAGTGCTAGGATTACAGGTGTGAGCCACCTGTAAGAAAAATAAATTTCTTATTTTTATTTATTTATTTCTTTACAACACATCACGATGTTCGATTTGTTGTTGTTATTTATTTTTCTTTTACAATACAACATTGGTTTATTTCTAATGAGGTGAAGCAGTAACAACCTTCTCAAAATAGTAAATTTACATTTTAGACATTTTATATTCCTGAAACACAATGGCAAATTTTCATGAACAAACAAATTTATAAGAAAGAAATACATTAAAGAGATACAAAGTCTTTTTAAAAATCATAATTTCTCATCTCTAGGAAAAGCCTCAAAGAATTTTGAATTTGAAATATCTTTACTTCCCATTACCTTTTTTTGAGGACAATTACAAGTTAAATTTATATTTTTTCGATCCATTTTGAGGTCTTAAATGTATGCTCAGATCTTGAGATTGAAAACTTATTACTCTTATTTTAATTTAAATGGTAACACATAAGCATCTGACTAATGAAAATAGAGACATGTGACAAACTCTGGCATTAACTGAGGAGCTAGTCAGTGTTAAAGTTTGCCAGGTGGGGGCAGCAGAGAGCACTTTGCCGCGACATGGTGCAATGAGGACCTCAGTACCAGGTGGTTGCCAGGGAACCCTCAGGGCACCTAAGAACTGGGCAAGATCAGTCTGTTGTGGGGAAGTTAGCTGAATGAGGAGGCTGGCAACAGGAAGCACGAGCCAGGAAAAACAAGGAAAGGGAACGAGAAAAGACTGAATGCAAAGTGGAAAGAACTTGGGCTTTGAAGTCACAAAAACCTGACTTCTGACACTTACCAAATGAGTCGCCTCAGGCAAAGGACTTAATCTCTCAGACTTGGTGTTTCTCATGTGTAAAGTGAGTATAATGGTATTACCACGTCGCAGCATTGTTACAGGGTTATAAGATGATGCACGTAAAGTACTTAGCACATTGCCTACCAGTACATGCAAAGGGCTTAGCAAAGGTTCTGAGCTATCGTCATGACACACTGCAGCTGCCCGAGAGGCTGGCAGAGTGAAGCCAAGTGCCAGCCTCAGAGAGGGAAACAAATGGCAACCTCAGAGAAGTCAAAGGCAGGCAGGTAAAGGAAGCAAGGCAAAGGGAGCCAGAATGGGGAGGAATCTCCTCACTAGACTTTGAGTTGAACTGAGGGCTTTTTTTTTTACCCTAAAATCTTGTATGCTTCAATCTGTCCGCTAGGAATGGCCACCTAGCCCCACCATGTCTTAAAGATACTTTGCTCTGAATCAGGACATTTGTAGGAAATGCACTGGAAAGCAAATCTAGTGTCATTTCAGATCTGACAAGTGTATTTGTGTAAAAGTGGGAATGAGAAGCTCATTCTATAGAAAAGCTTCCTAGGGTCTGCATAGCAGCACATCCACTGGGGGCTGTTCGTTAGCTTGTTTGCAAAAACAATTGATTCTTGGAAGTTTTTAAAATTTGTTTTACTCATGTGAATGGCTCCTTTATTTGTTAAAACATGAAGTAAGCACCTCTCTCTTGTCCCTGGAGAGATGGGAAGGCTTCCATACAACTGAGTGCAGAGGCTACCGTCTGCAAGATGTTAAGTGTTCTGCTTCATAATGGGAGTTATAGACATCTTTAACTGCATTGTGCTCTTGAAAAACTCCAAGAAATCTTTTGACCATAAAAGGTGTTTGTAAACTAAACTCTCCCCCATTTGCTACACTTCAAAATTGAAGAGCCCAGATTTGGGGAAATGTCCTTTGGGGCACTTTGCTGATGGCTTTGGCTGAGCAGTGTAAGGGGCCATTTCCTGGGCATGAGTCGGGAGGGAGGGTGATTTTTCCCATTCTCAATCATCCTGAGGTGGAAGATGAGCATGCCTCAGAATAGGGAAGGAGAGAGACTGCTTTGCTCAAAAGGGACTAATGGGTTGGGAATGGGATTAAGGCTCACAGATGCCTAGAACTCCTGTGCGTGCGATGTGAGCTGGGCCTGGCCATGCAAAGGCCTTCAGGGGCTGGGCTGAGAGCCTGAAGTTTGTTTAGGCCACCTGTAAGCCCCAAGAGTACTCTCTGGTCCCTGTGGTTTCAAGCACTCAACTTGATTCCTTTAGCTCTTAGTAGAGTTTGTATTAAACATCATGGTTTCCCCCATTTTCAGTAAGTGGCACAGCCATCTAAAGTCACCCAAATGTTCAGAGTGAAAGCCTCCCTATTCCTTCCCACTCAGCCACTGAATCCATCAGCAAGGATGATCAATTCTGCCTCCGAATAGACTAAAGCCAGTCAGTGTTCTTGTGTGCCCCTCCTCTCTCCCGCCCTGATCCAGCTTCTCCTGCTTGCCACCTGGACCCTCCCCCTCTCCCAGCTTTCTCTCCTGACCCTTCCACCTGACTCTCGCAACCTGCTGATCTCATTTAAAATATAAATGAAGTCAAGTCCTTTTTCTTGTTTAAAACCTTTCAGTTTCCTAGCACTCTCAGGATAATGACAAATAGCGTGGCCTGCAAGGCCGAGTCTGGACTCAGTGAGATTTGGAGAGCTCAGTGAGAGCCCTGGCCTCTGACAAGAGCTGCCTGGAAAACCCAGGTACAGACAGTGCAAAGTGACCATTGCAGGGGAGGGACAAGAGACCATGACAGAGTCGTGGGGATTCCTTCTGGAAGGAAACCAGCAGGAGAGCAGACTTCCTAGTCCTGCTGGCAGAGGTTGCGACAGGGCAGTAAAGGAAATGTGACTCACGGTGTCGGCCCAGGTGGATAAGATCTGGGCATGTATCAGTGACACACCCAGCCCAGGGAAGGAAAAGGCTTCACTGTAAATCAAAGCAACCCTCTTTATCTTAGTCTTGAAAACAAGAACTGAAAATTGTACAACTTACATGTAATAATGGCTTCTATTTATCAAGCACCTGCTAAGGGGCTGGCTTCATGCCAGGCTTTTTACATAGTTGATTACAACAACCTTATAAGATAATAATTATTATTATCTCTATTTTTGATATATGGAAAGCCAGGCTCAAAAGGTTACTAAAAGTCAAAGGATTAATAAGGCACAAACTTTTAAAAATTACCAAATTACCTTTCTTCATAAGGGAAGGGGTCAGATCTAATGTTTCATTGGTCGTTAACTGATGTAGCATATAAGTTAGGTGCTTATTTGTGTATTACCCGACTCTCCACCACTAGGACAAAAGAGCTCTGTGAGGGAGAGACTGTTTCGTTCATGGCTGCCTCCCTAGCACACGGAATAGTGTCTGCTCACAGCAGATCTTCAGGAGGGATTTGTTCATAGATCGAAGAAACGAAGTTTGCCAGGTGCATTCATTACTCAGTCATTTTGATTCAGAGCTTTATAAAAGTAGGAAAGATTAGTGTGAATATCCATGTGTCTGTAGATTTGGTGTTAGATATTTTTTTCTTATTTTCTCCACTAAAGTACTGCTATTAAAATACAACTATGCCTTATTCAACCAGAGGTTTCCATTAGCAACAAGAATTAATTAAATTATGAGTCATCAGCAGATGACATACTAAGGCAGATTATCTCCCCATGATTATTGGGTTTTTTTGTTTTTCTAATTATAAAAGTAATATAGTAAAGAACACAAGTGAGATTTATTAATTTTAAAAAGCAACTATGTACTGTTATGAAAAGATTTCCAAGATATGTATTTTTAACGGGGAAAAAACAACAAGATGCAGAATAGTGTTCATGGTATGCTTTTCTCCCAAGGGGTAATAAAAATAGTTATCGAGAGCTCACTATGTGCCAGACACTATATTATACCTGCTGCATGAATTATCTCATTTAGGCTGGGCGCGGTGGCTCACGCCTATAATCCTAGCACTCTGGGAGGCTGAGGTGGGAGGATCACTTGAGCTCAGGAGTTCCAGACCAGCTTGAGCAAGAGTGAGACCTCGTCTCTGCTAAATATAGAAAAATTAGCTGGGCGTGGTGGTACTCGCCTGTAGTCCCAGCTACTTGGGAGGCTGAGGCAGGAGGATCGCTTGAGCCCAGGAGTTTGAGGTTGCTGTGAGCTATGATGATGCCACTGCACTCTAGCTGGGGTGACAGAGAGAGACTTGTCTCAAAAAAAAAAAAAAAATTATCTCATTTAATTCTTTTAACACTGCCATGTTGTTAGAACTACACCCTCATTTTAAAAAGCACTATTACCTCCATATGAAGTTATTTTTAGTTTTTATTTTAAAACAAACCAGAACTTAGAGAAATGTTGCAACATGCAAAGTACTCCACACATACACACACGCGCGCGCGCGTATGTATTTTACATCTGTATGTACTGCCGTATTTCCATATATTGAAAGCCAGGAGATTGCACCAATATCTACAATTCTATTCCTATACCACAGAGTTTTATTTTTCTCTGTTTTTACATGTGTGCTTCTGCTCTCAATAATGAGAAGCCCAGCTCCAACTGTCCTCAATATAGTAATAGTTACTTAGTAAATCAATCTTTCTGTGTGTAACCACTCTCCTGTTGCCTCCATGGTCCCCATCCCTGGTAGGGTGTCTCTCCTCCCACTAGTCTCCAGCTCTCCACATCAGAACATCAGACCCTCTCACCCCTCCTCCCCAAGACCTCATCCCCCTGTTTGGGCTCTGACAGCCCACACCACCACGGAGGCCCTCCTTCCTCTGTGCCAAGACCTCCCTGTCCTCTGACCTGCACCTCCCCGCCAAACCTGGCAAGGACAGCTCCCTTCCCCATTCAGAGACAGCCATAAGAAAGCGGCTCTAGGGGCCCCAGAGTTTTGAAACTGCATCAAACTTGATATGTTAGCATCTTTCATAGCCCACTCTCAAAGGACCAGCAGTTAGACTGAAAGTGTGGATGGCCATTTAGCCAGTCGTTTGCATGAGAATGCAATATGAGAGGTGAAAGAAAAAAAATGAAAGGAAAAAGGAAAACAAAATTGTACCAGGGAGGAAGATACTTCATGAGCTGAATCCCAAGCAGCAAAGTCACCACTAATGTCACAACAGTGTTGCCGGCTAATAATGGGCTGCTTCTTAACTGTCGGGAAATGCAAACAGCACAACATTAAAATGGTTCTATTTTTTCCAACCTTACAATAGCAACACAGCAACGAAGTGCTGATCTCTGAAAGACAAAGACTGTGAAAATAAACATGAACTTGAGCCAGGGGGCACTTGGGTTGTGATTTTTCTTTGGAGATATTTGGTTACATATTCAAAATCCTCAAACCACCACTGGGTCATCCCTTGAGGGGCAGTCTGAAGTCACCCGCCCATCTCAGATGGCTGGGCAAAGCTCCTGCCCCGTGCAGGGCTGCCAGATGGCTGGCTCCCTTTGCTCCTCACCTGCCTTGGCTAAGTGGCTTCCAGGGTGTTTCAGAAAGCAATATGTAGGGTTCAAACTAAAGAGCAGGTAGCTGGGCCAGGTCTGCATTTTCCTCTGTGTTACTCGGCAGCTGCTTGGCCCCTGGTTCACTGGCCACGGCAAAGGCTGCGCTAAGACCTGTCTAACCGCAGGACTGCCCGTGGCTCTCGGCTGACAGTTTATCTTTAGTACTCCTCACTTTTCACTTTGCTATTACTTCCCCTGTCCCCTCGTCTTCACTTTCTATTTTCCCCTGACCTGTTTTTTACTTCATCTCCCTCTTTTATTATTACTGTTAAGTTTCACTCCCCCTGCCCTACATCCTCGGCTTCCTCCCTAAGCACTTTGAAAAACGAGGTGAATTTCATATCTGGAGAAGATGCTGAAAGGTGAGTCTTGAAAGCCAGCCCCAGCTGCCTCCTCCCACAGGGTTCCACAGGCTGTAACAGCTCTCTTTTCTTGGTGCTAATTCTCACCAGTCAAACAGTATAGCCATCCCATTGAAGGAATGGTTTCATCTAGGATCCACACAAGGGATGCAGCTAAAGAACAAACCTGTAATCAGGCTGCAAATTTCCAGGCACTTGCAACCAGCATTTTCTTAAATACCAGACTTGGGGGGCTAGCAATCTTTCCCCCCTTTCCAGGTTATAGAAATCCAGGGTTCCTTACCCCAAGACCAGGGAAATCCTGAACAGACGCAGGTTGTGTGGCTATGACCAGGAATAAGTTGTTTCACCTTGGGAAAAGCATCCAAACTAAGTCCAAGATCTAGGACATGCAGATGTGTTCCATTTGTTCTTCTAAGTCCACTCTATTCCCTTTGTCACCCTCCTCTGTGCCCCAAAGAGGAGGCTGACCTAACAACAGGCTCCTTTGTCCTATAGTTTCCTGCTGGATTCGGACCCTGGAGAGCACTGGGGATCAGAGAGAGGGGAGGGTAGTGAGGTCAGGAGGCCAGGATATTTATTCACCGGCTTGCCCCCACCCCCGTGGGGTCACTCTAGGCTGGCCGAATATCCCAGCTCCTGTCTGGTGACCTTTGTCTCCAGCTCCAGTCACCTTTCTGTCCTTGGTCCCATCAGGCCCATGGAACGACAGTACCCAGGTACTTCACTACCCCTTGTGATTTCCCTATAACCTGCCAACACCTTTATAAATAATCCCTTTATTAAACTCTACTCAAATTACCAAACCAGAATAGACCATCTGTTTCCTGCTGCTAATTTGATGCTTACACAAGATCTCTGCTTAGGCAAGGCAAAAACAGGTATATTTGAGAAATTGCAGTCAGGAACCCAGTTACCCAGAAACTGAAGCCTACAGGAAGAATTCCAGCAACTCTTAGCACAGAAGGACAAAGGAGAAACTTTTTTACTAAGGATTAGTGATATAGAGAAGTAGATGAATTTACTGACTGGAGGTTCTAAGCTCAGATTTTCAATAATAACATAACATAACATTTATTGTGCCCTTATTACAGGCCAGGCACCTGATACATACATTATCACATTTTAGATTTATTTTTTTACCCACTTTACAGATGAGGAAACTGGGTGTATCGATCATTGCTATTTGTCTACCCAACATTCCTCCCTCAACATCTTCCAGTAATAAAGCTGTTCGCTCCTGCAAGGAACTCATTTTACATGTTTTCAGTAGGGCTAAGCCTGTTCTAGCCAGTCAGAACACTCCTCCCATGAACAAGGCTTGGTTCAGTAGTGGACATGTGGCCCAAACAGGCCAATACGTCTCCCTGAGGACTTGATATATGGACCCAAGGAAAGACCTAGAAGGATGATAATATCAGCTGCCACTGCCTGAAGCTATCTTTCCCTCTGCTTGGAGGAAGCCATCTTCAGTAAGAAATCATACAGCATCAAGCAAAGAGAAGCTGAGACAAGAAATACAGGAAGAAGAACAAGAGCAAGCACAAGAGAGGTGACCTCATTTGCTCCTGCATCCACTGTCTCTCAAGTCAGTAATGTCTCTAGGATTTTTAGCGTTATGAGCTAACAAATACTTCTGTTTTTACTTAATCTAAGTTGGATTTCTGTCATTTATAATTTTTTTTTTTTTTTGAGACAGAGTCTCACTTTGTTGCCCGGGCTAGAGTGACTGCTGTAGCATCAGCCCAGCTCACAGCAACCTCAAACTCCTGGGCTCAAGTGATCCTCCTGCCTCAGCCTCCTGAGTAGCTGGGACTACAGGTGCAAGCCACCACACCCAGCTAATTTTTTGTTTCTATTTTTAGTTGACTGGCTAATTTTTTTTCTATTTTTAGTAGAGACAGGGTCTCACTCTTGCTCAGGCTGGTCTTGAACTCCTGACCTCAAGCCATCCTCCCGCCTTGGCCTCCGGAGTGCTAGGATTACAGGCATGAGCCACCATGCCTAGCCCATTTATAATTTTTTAAAATCCTGTAAACATATTGAGGCTTACTTACAGAGATTCTTTAGCTGGGCAGTGATTGGCACACACGTGAGAAAACTACCCAAGGTTGGAAAAGGAGCCACTCAGAAGGAGCAGGTGAAACAATCTTCAGAGCTCACAGAGATCCAGAAATAGCTGGTGATCCCATCGGCTAGAATGGAAAACCTCGTAATACACGGGACACCAGGTAGAGTACTCAGGAGTATGTTACATACTAGGGCAAAAGCATCAGGGTCAGGATCATCAAGATGTCACTAGGCAACAGGAATTTTTCAGCTCCATTATAATCTTATGGGACCATCATCACATATGCAGTCCATTGTTGACCAAAATGTCATTATTTGGTGAATAACTGTAGTTGTAGACATAGTCATTAAAACAGGTTTATAACTATAATTCATATGTTTAAGAAAGTAGAGAAAACTATAAGCATGTTAGGGAAAGACATAGATGATGATATAAAAGAGAACCGAATCAAATTTCTAGAGTTGAAAAATAAAAAATAAAATATGTGAGATGAAAAATAAACTGGGAGGGACTAAAAATAGATTAGACACTGCAAATGAAAACATTGGCGAATTTGAAGACATGTCAATAAAAACTATTCAAAATGAAACAGAGAGAGAAAAATGACTGAAAAAAATCAACAGAGCATCAGCGAGCTGTGGGACAACCTCAAACAGCTTACTCTTTCTGTATTAGTAAATGTGGTCCCCAAGGAGAAGAGGGAGAATAGGAAACAGAAAAATGGATGAAGAAATAACACATTTAATTTAATCAGAGAGCCCATCTCAACGGACAGCATCCCCGACAGTCGTACCAGACCTTCAAAGAGAGCAGTCACAGAGAATTTCAAAGATGCAGCTGTGCCCTTTGCTAATATACTTCTCATTATCTTAGGGAAGGGAATGTTTTCTGCCTGGGTCTTCTGGTGCAGCATTAGGTAAGGGGATGGGCATGAGGTTGCACATGAAAAATCCAGCTCTACGTTCTTGTGTCTCCATAAGCTGTGGATTCCCTTCTCCACATCATGCCAGGAAAGCTCTGGCATGTCATCCTCATTAAATACGGGCCACCATTGAGTCCAAGTTTTAGTCAACCAACCAAGAAAAGATGTGAAAGTCACCTCCATCTGCAAAAGCTGACACATTAAATCCAGAATCTCTGCTAAACACAGACATATCGCTGAATTCAACCCAATCTAATGTTATATTGTCCTAGGGCAAATACTCTTAGAATGCACTCCCATGCATGTTCCCCATTTCTGTTGCTATATACGATTAGCAAGATCTTGAAATTCTGGTGGCATGTAAGCTATTTTCTCCCAGGTCATAGGGTGTACTTATCCATCTGGAACATGCTGAGGTCTGGCCCTATGCAAGGGTCTAGTGGTAAGAGGAGGTGATTGTGGTGGGTCTTAAGGAGAATGGACATCCCCTTCCAAGGCATCTTCCCAAAGTGAGGGTCTTCCCAGCAACGGGCTAAATGCTCGTGGATTACATGTCTTATCACATACCCCACCTCTTAGAAATGGCTGGGCTATTTTGAAAGCTGGAATGGCTTGTCAAAGACTCAGTTACGGTGCCAACTGGGAGATGACAGCTTGAAAGGACAGAGCTCTGTCTTACAGGGCGCATTATATGCTTTGAATTAGAGAACACTATATAGCGGCATCTTCCCCATACATGCATCTAAAAATCAAGGTGGGGAAGTAAAGGAGCATTCAGTCCTCAAAAGTAAATTCAAAATTTTACCTCTAGGGAAAGAAAACTTTGCTAACAATTTAAAAATAGCAATTTCCAGTCCCTAGTTTCACTTTCTCCTTATTACTTCAAGGCAACAGGGTTCTACAAATTCATGAAATCCAATTTTAGGCACCTAAAAATGTGGGGACCTTTACCATGTTCGATAGCATATTATAAATGATAACCTTATAATAAAAGAAATGAGCAAAGATTCCAAATATGAGCAGCAGAGCAGCTGACAGTAGAACGAAAAATAGGAGAGCCAAACAGAATATTATGTGGTGTCTCAAATATGCTTTTCTGATTCCTTGATAATCTCTCTGGTTCATCTTCTTATATGATCTAATAATCAGACAAGCAGTTCCCTGATGTTGCAGGCAGACGAATTACCCCTGGAGTTTAGGGCACTATTCCAGAGAAATGTTAAGAGAACTCAATAGGAAAGATCACTGCATGCCCCGCTTCCTTCAGCCACAGCCCTCTGCCACTGCAGTGACGTGAGGACAGACCGTGGAGGTTAAGAGTTAACGGTCAAGTCGATGTTATTCTCTTCGTCCTCCTACAGCCAACTAAACAATATTAATGGAGATGGAAGCAATTAATGAAAAGCATTATGGTGACTTTATTAGCATGACTGAATAAATGTCTTTTCAGCATCCAGTTTATCACTTGAAAGCATGTCATCTTGTTCCAAAATTACTTATTCAATTTCTGGCCAGGAAGGATTTTTTAAAATAATAATTCCCTATTTAACTTCTCATTGAAACTTAATCAATATGCTTTATCAACATGCCTCTCCTAAAGCAAACCTAGGAATTGGAAAAGTATCTGAGCTCCTAAGAGTAATATCTGAGCTTACGCAAATGGCTGCTTTTCAGGGTGTTTCTTCTCTGTTGAATCGTAGAAAGCTCTAGAAGAAATTGTTGGCCATAGCAAATCCTCACAAAAGATAACTAACACATAAAAATGGCTGACTATCAAAGGATTAGAATTAGTTGGAAGAATTTTCTTTAGGATCTATTAATAATTTTTATTTGCTAGTCATTTTTTAGAGACTCAAAATTAGGCAACAGCATGCACCGTGACTAACACTGACTTCAGATTGGAAACAATCCATCCATTTATTTGATAAGGGGTAAACAAGTTCTAGGGCAATATGTGAGAGAATAAATTCATAATATCATTTATCAAAAAAAAGGAGAGCTCAGAAAAAAATCAGAACCTAGTTTTGTTTTTTGTTTTTTTTTAAAGTATGTCTAGGCAACAATCGTATCTTCTAATCAGAGTTATGGTAAACTATGATATAGCCAAAGCTAGAGTAAATCAAGAACAGTTCTCTCCAAATGAGAGAGACTGTGCTGTCTCTACAGCCTTGCGGGCACAGTGTGTGGTCTAGTGGCAGGGCACCTTCTGCTCCTTTAAGGTCCATAATATATACTCTGGTTTGATGAGCAGCTGGAAAGAAAAAAATTAAACAGATTTAGATCCAAAATTTTAAAAAGAGGTTTATGGAAACAGGCATTCCCAACTAGTTGGGACTATATATTGGTAAAACCAATCTGGAGGACAATTTAGCAATATATGTCAAGGGCCTTAAAAATGTATATGTCCTTTGAATAGGATATTTTACTTCAGCTTAAGCAAATAATCAGATTTTTTTACAACCACAGACTTTGTAGGAAAAAAAGGAAATAATTAAAATGACCAGAAAACTATTAAAATTTTTTCAAAACTATTAACCTCAGTATGTTAAGTAGGAAAAGAAATCCAGATTACAAAACAATAAGCACATCATTTTCTATTTGGTAACTCTATGTGTGTGTGTACATGTGAAAAAAAATATGTTTAGAAAGTATGGAAAGAGTTAGAATAATTTTTCTGGGGACTTTCCTTTCATATTTTCAAATTTTTTCTGAGTTTTTTTTTAATTTTTTCTTACAGAGATATTTAAAGTAGCCAACTACCTCAAAGAGTATTATGAATCCATGGTTAAATAAGGTGACTGAAAATGGAGCGCAAGTGCAGGGCTGCTCACATAGAATGTTCTTTTAAAATACCCTCCTCCATCATCTGTAATAGCTACCTACCTTTCAGTGTGTCTAGCTGCAAAAATGTTGGGAAATTGTGCCAATATGTGTTCCATCATCCCTTAATTATTTGTGCCAATTGATGGAAGCTGAACTACGGAAAACATCAGCAAGATAATCCTAAACGAATTTGTACTTGGACTTGGAATATGACCAGACACACGTACTTAGACATGAATGTATTCCCCCTCCTCCCCGACTAACCCTCAGGCCTTGTTCTCACTACTTCTTGACCTGGGTCACTTGTAGCCTGGGGCTAGCAGGGTGGCACTGAAGTCCCTAGACTCCAAAGAAAATCTGAGAAAAGATTGGTGAGGAAGACTGGGCTCTGAATTTTGGATATTTATGTGTGTAAATGCAGAAACACCCATATATAATCATCCACCTATTAATATTCCACCTAGAACAATTTTCCATAGCTATTTGGTTAAAAGGGGAGTTTTATTTGTGTAGAATCTTTCAGAGTTGGTAAAAGTGGTCACAGAGATGATGGTAAGAAAAGATACCTTGGCAAGATTAGGCTACATCATTTAAAGGAACCAGTGCAAAACAAAAACAGATGCCGCTTGTTCTATTACAAAGTGATTAAAAATTTCGAGACTGCAACTGCAGAACATAGCAGAGCACTAAACCAAGAACAGGACTCTTCTAAGTGTGGACAGGGCTCTGTGTGACTGCCCAGGTCCCAGGCCCATGAAGCCAGTCCTGAGTCTCGTAGTCAGGTAGAAATAGGATCATATTCTGGGTTTTTCATTTACGAACTAGGTATCTTGGGTAAATTATTTAAACTTTCAAAACTTCAGTTCTGTCCTCAAAAAATGGGAGTAATGTGAATATGGTATCATTCTCAAGATTGCTGTAAAGACCAAAAAAGATCATTGTATTAAGTGCACTACATAGTACCTGGCCTGTAGAGACTCAGCTCATCTTCTCTATCCTGTACACTGCAGTTAGAGTTCATATTCTAAAACACAAGCTTGATGGGTTCTCCCTGACCTAAAATTATTTTTGGTGACCCATTGTCTACAGAACAAAATGAAAATGCATATTATGACATACAAGGACCTTCAGTATTCAGATTTTATCCACCACTCTAAAACTTGTCCTCTAACATTCTCCCATATGAATCAAGGTCCAGAGTATAATTTGTGATTATTTTCACTTTTTCTTAAGGGTCAGTAACTATAATAGGCACTGATGACATAGAATAAATGCTTTTTTTCTTTTTTTACCAGGAACTGTGCTAACCTTTCTGTTGGAAGGAATTCTCATTTTCCACTCCTGGTGTTTCCTCCCATGAGAGAAAGCTGCCTGGGCTGTAACACTCCTGGATAGTTCCACCCCCTCGTAGCCTCCCCTGGGGAGGGGTGACTCATCCCATTGGTGAGTTTGGTAGAAACTGGGTGTTTGTAATCCAGCCTCTTTCTCTTTCGATAGCAAATTTCACAGGGAACATGTGCTACCATCGATTTTAGGTGTGCTGTAAGCTTAGTGTGGCAAAGACCGTTGCCCAGTGGGAAGACCTATGGTCTGGGACTGCTTGTTACCAGGTGGTAAGCCAGTCTATTTCTGGTCTCCAGCATCAGGAAGTCTAAGCTCCCCAATGTCAGCTTTATCAATGATAATGGTCTCCTGTCTGCCTTACTCTGTCTATTTCTTAATTGCTTCAGAACTTGGGTGGGAAGAATGGGTATTATTTCTTGAGGCTACACAAGTATCTCAACACAGTCTTCATTCATTGTTTGCTTTAAACATCATAGCTACCATATAAGATAAGCATTTTTATCGTCCAATTTTTACAGATAAGGAAAGTGAGGAATAGCAATCAAGTAAGTGACGTTGTTAAGACTTGAACAGAGCTGGGCATGGTGGCTCAGGCCTGTAATTCCAGCACTTTAGAAGGCCAAGGTGGGAAGATTGCTTGAGGACAGGAGTTTGAGACCAGGTTGGGCAACAACAGCAGGACCCCATCTCTACAAAAAATTTTAAAAATTAGCCAGGCACGGTAGCATATGCCTGTTGTCCCAGCTACTCTGGACTGGGCAGGGGGATTGCTTGAGCCCAGCAATTTGAGGTTGCAGTTAACTATGATGATGCCACTGCACTCTAGCCTGGATGGCAGAAGCGAGACCTTGCCTAAAAAAAAAAAAAATTTGAACTGGTCTACCCGATGCCAAAGATTATGCCCTTAAATTTTCCCATTTTGTTTTTGCATGGGAGTTTAATAATAAACTGATAAGAACATTCAAAATTTGGGTTGATCTTAGGGGAAAAAAAAGCTAACACAGTATTATATCCAGTATACTTATATTCTGTTTGGCAGAAAAGTTAGCCAAGCTAAACTTAAATTCAGCACATGCTGAATTTTATTTTAGGGAGAACAAGCTGCAACCATAATAATGAACTGTATTTACAGCTAACAGCAATACCCACGTTACTCTGTAGGTTTTACACTACAATCTGAAACTACATTCCATGATTTATGTATAAGACATAAACAGTAAAAGGTATGTTTCTTGAGATTTCTCATTAACAATCACAAAACTAGCAATTTTGTGCGGAATGGTTTTGTCCATCTTTTCTCAAAACATGTGCCAGACATCTCTTTGATAAGAACCCATTCCGATTTGAACATCTGAATATTTTCAATATTCCGTGAACTCTTTCACACCCCACCTATCTCTGGGAAGGTTTGACCTCTCTATGCACGTGGTGAAAAGAAGGAAATTTAGCACATTTGAAATAGCAAACTGCCTGTGTATGACCCCCTAAAGAATGAGTTCTGCTTATTCCTGTTTTTTCATGTAGGTACATGAATGAGTCATCGAAAATTCACAAATACTTGATAATTCATGCTGGTGGCAGTTGGGCTAGTAAGAAAAACAAAAGGGTACAGTACCCAAGAAGTTTTTGATTTTGCAGATTTAATACATCTACTTATATCCATAACTCAACCTCTTCTTCACATGATCCTAGTTATTTTTGTTATTGCCTTCCCTAAAAATTCCTACCGAGACTCCATCCCAGTACGCCCCTCCTTCTTCTGGTCACAAGAATGTCAACACTGTGCAGTATTTTTTTCTTTATCATATCTGCATCCCTCCATACTTTGCTCACCAAGATGTGTTTCTCCATCTGTCATATTTGTCTAATCCTGTTGATTTAATGCACTATATTTCTACCCAAAAAAAAGTACATAAAAATACTCCCAAGCATATAATTACTTTTAAAATGTAGATCTTCCTACATTTCCCATATGTATTGCCTGACCTGACTTTTCTTAATACAATGCTCAGCACTCCTGCTTAATTCTCTTTAATATCTTATCCAAAATTCCAACTGGAAAACAAAGAAGACAGAGGATAAAGGAATGTAATTTGAACTTTTTGTAACTTCATTATTTATCACATATGCTTTTCTTGTAATCATGTTTGTAGCACTTCAAGACACGCCTAATAACAATCGTTAGCTCCTTTACAGGCCAGTGAATATGAAAAACATGGAGAATTCTGGCTTGGAAAGGGCAATCAATAAGGTTATGTTGACACTACTATCTATTGGAGGACTTGTATTTTCTTTGAGAGAAGAAGGCTGACTAATGGCAACCCACAAGAGGTTCTAGAGAACAGTTCCAGATTCAAAACATGGGTTTTAGTTTATATGGGTATAGCACCTCGTTGTTGAAAAGGCTTCATTTTTATTGCCTCACTGATATTCATACAACCTGGTGACATAGTGCCATGGTCTGAATGTGTGTGCTTCCCCAAAATTAATATATTGGAACTTAATTCCCAAGGTGATGTTATTAAGAGGTGGGGCTTTTAGGAGCTGATTAAATCATGAGGACTCTGCCCTCATGCATGCAATCAGGTGCTTTTATATAATAAGAGGGCGTGAGGGAGCGAGCATGGCTCTCTTGCTCTTCTGCCGCCTACCACGTGAGGACACGACGAGGTGCCATCTTGGAAGCACAGAGCAGCCCTCCTAGACACCCAGGCCAGAACCTTGATCTTGGCCTTCCCAGCCTCCAGACCTGAAAGAAATCAGTTTCTGTTCTTTATAAATCACCCAGTCTAAGGTATTTTGTTATGGCAGCACAAATTAACACACATAGAGACAATTTTACCCATCATTTTAATAGACAGGGAACTCTGGCACAGAGAGGTGAACGACTGGCTCAAGAACATTTAACATGTGATCAGGTAAGTTTCAAGGTAAAAATTTTGAATCCAAACTCCCCTTGGTAACCTGACCATGAAAAAGACTTCCAGTTTTCAAATTTCCTAAACTACATGACGTAGAGAGTTCAGGAGCTCGGCACCAACTTGCTTTGTCTTATTGCATAGAAGGATATCTGACTTGAGATTGAGAATTCCACATCAGAATCGACAGGCCTTTTCCCCTGCCCAGTAGTCTCCGGCTGCCGACTTTCAATCTTCTGCCAACAGCCATCCTTTCCCCCTCTGGTTTAAGCAGGCTGCTCTAAATAGTTGACGGTGGTTACCGTGGCAACAGACGCTTAGGTTTCAGCTTCAAATGCCCCTTTTAATGAGGCAATTTCAAGAATATTTGTGATAAATTACCAGACCACAGACTTAACTGCAGGGAGTTTTGCTTTGGAAAATCTAATAAAAAGAAAGCAGAAAGAATGAGCAGTAAATGCAATAGAGAAAATAGGGCCAGATTTGAAGGGGCAAATGGAAGGGATGCCAGGTCTGACTACCAAAAGCCAAATCAGAATCAATTCCAACCAGAGTTTTAAATTATAAATGGTCCCTGAAGGGCTACTCGACAGGCTGAGCCAAGATTCCTCGGGAGGAGGAATGATAAAGAGAGAAGTGGCTAGGGCAAGAGTGGAGTATGTCCTGCAGAAGGCTGTGTATTTTAAAGCACTTCCATTTCTATTTTGTTATTGACTGTGGTGGCTAAATGTCAGCAACAATCTTCCTTTTGTTTTTCCATTTTCCCATGCATGAAACCAAGAGACACTGCCACCTGAAGAGGACACAATTCACTGAAAGGTAGAATTTGGCATGAGTGAACTTTATAGCAACCTCAGTTATGCACACGTCCCAAGGAAATAGCTGCCTTCGTAATGCTCCAGGATTCTGTTGTTGGTCCCTTATCTGTTGTACCCATTACAAATTTCACAGAAGGATAAATGGACTTGAACACACTGCTACACGGTTACATGGAAAGAAGTATCTCATATTACCCAAAGGAAGACATGTCAATCATCCTTATTATGTTTTAATATAAAAAACGTGCCTCCTCTACATGGAACAGCTTAAGTTTATACCTGGTTGAAAGCAAGAGAGTATCCTGAAAGAGCTTTCACGTACACTTTAAGATTCTTGCCAGGCTCTGTAGGTCCCTACAGGAAAGTCTTACTCTTGCTGCTCACGGAAAGCACCAGGGAACAGATGCATTACAGTTTGTGACAGGAGAACAGCCTGTGGATTCCGCCTACTCCCTCTAGTCCATCTGGGAGGTGGGTGAGTGAGATAGGGAGCCCACAGAGAGGGGGGCTCTCCTGGGAATCCCTCAGGGTACCGTGGCTATTGGTGTGTTATTTTCAATAGATGGCACTGTGTCTATTGAGATAAGCAAAGGGAGCGTTTAGATGGAAAATCTAATCATTTCTAGAGAAAGTACCCTGCATGCGAGAATGCATGGTATTTTTTTGACTTAGTTGCATGATAAAGCAAATGCTATTCAGTATTCACGTTATACTCTCTTTGGAGCTCAAGGAACTTTATGATTTATTATTCTGGCTCAAACTCCAGGACGTGGTGGAGCCCAGGGCCATCCTATGAGGGACGTACTTGAGATAAGAATAAATCACTCTGAATGTTCACTTACTTTTGTCACCCAACACATACATCAGCACATGCACTCCATCTGTGCCCTGGATCCCCTCCCTGTGCACCGGATCTCCCCCTTTACAACAGATAGGAAACTCTGGCATCTCTGTTCCTGCCTGGCACCCAGAAATCCTCACACCCTAAAAGTCAAGGCAGCCAGACCAGTTTGTTGCACACTGGTGTTCCCATGTAGCAGATGCTGTCAGTTGCCCATCCATCTTTTTTCTTTTCTAATAGACATCCAATTATTTTTTTCTCTCTTCTGAGTGTTTCCGGGAAAGTCAACTCTAGCACTAGAAGATGAATCAATTTTATTTTGAGCCAATTGTGGAGGCTTAAATGGGAGAAGAGAACCTCAAGTTTGCATCATAGGAAATGAACTGTAAACACAGTATGGAGGATGGAGTAGGTGTGGACCGGCACTATTCTGTGCATTTAATATAATTCTCTTTTATTCCTTGCAATAACCTTGAGACAGGTACTATGCTACCCACTTCACAGATGAAGAAACAGAAGCTCAGAAAGTTTAAATAACCTGCCTAAAATCACCCTTGCTATTGACTAGGCATATGATAAGATTCCAACCATTTGAGAAGTCTGCTGTAAGACCTCTGGGAAAGAGACCTGCATAGAGAAACTTTTCATTTCTGTCCCTTGACAATATCTTCGGAATATGACCCCTGAAACTGTAGCAGTCACCTCGAGACAATCATGGAAGCCAACCCAAGAGAACAAGATAAAATTCTGAGGACGACAGAGCAGAATGATAAAAAAAGAACCTGGGACTTTGATGATGCTATTGAGCTGCTGAGTTAATCAACCCTCAAACTCCAGATTTATATCGTAGCCACTCTGAGATATGTCTTCTGCCACTTGTAGCCCCAGATACCCTAACTAATATAACCTAAATACCCTAGCCACAGGTGGCTAGAGAAAGAATTAGTGCCTGAGCCATAGGTAGCCGTCTCTAGGGTGACTGCCAAGGAGGAAGGATATGAACGTGCACCCATCAGCATCTGTGTTAGATCATGTCTGATGAAACCAGTTAGATCCTTTCTGGAGGAGTCTGAATAAGGTAACATTTTCTCTCTTCTCCTCGGGAATCTCATTTCATCAGTTAACCCATTACTCTTCTGTCTCTTCAATGTTTTCTGCCTATACTAGCACATTCTTAAATATCTTTAAATTTTTCATGTTAAAAACTAACACATATACTTTGTCAAATACTTCTTTCCATACCACTCTAAATATCTTCCCTGTTTCACAATCCACTTCTTAAACTAGATGTCTCCAGTTTATAGCTTCAAGTCACTCTTCGACTCATGGCAATTTACACCTGCAATTCCCCAACAAGACAACTGTTCTTATAGACATTACAAAATAGTAATAAAATGGGTCATCAATTGCTAAGTGACAAACTGCCCCCGAACTTCGCCATTTAAAATAACAGCCACCGTTTACAATCTGTTACAATTCTATGGCTTGACTAGGCTCAGTTGGACAATCCTTCTGCCTGCAGCTGCGATCCTCTGGAGGCTTGACTGAGCTGGAACATCCACTATGGCTCATTCACATGGCAGGCAGATGGTGTTAGCTCCCGTTTGGGAACTCTTTCTCCTCCTGGCCTTTCTACGTGTGGGCTTCCCACAGCATGGCTGCGGGGTTTCAATCTTGTGGTAATAGAAGCTGCCTAGCCTCAGACGTTAAAGAACCTCACTTCCACCACATTTTATTGGTCAATACAAATCCAATACAGTCCAGATTCAAGGGAGGGGAAATAGATTTCACTTCCTGATAGGGAGAACAGCAAAGAATTTGCAGCTATTTTTAATGTGCCATGGTTGTTAATGACCTTCTTTATTGTTAAGTCCAGGGAAAACATTATAGTCCTTATTTTATGTGGCATCTCAATTCTTGAAATACCTTCTTTCACTTCCATGACAACACACACTTCTGGTTTTCCAGGTATTTCTAGGGCTACTCTTTCTCACTTGCTTGGGAGGAATCTTCTTCTTTTCCTTAAACTCTAATATTACTACTGTTCCTCAGGATTCTACCCTTCTTCCTCTTTTATTGTCACTTTATACACTCCTACTGAACATTCTAATAAACTCTCTAGGCTTCCATTACTATCTATGTACTACTCACTCAAATCTTTACTCACAGCCCATATTGCTCATTTTATTTCTAAACTTAGGTATCCCACTCTTTGCTGAACATTTCCTATCTCCATTTGAAAATCCTGCAAGTACAACTAATTCAAAAGGTCTGAAATTGAGCTCATTGCATTTTCCCCCAAAGCTCGTATTTCAATGTTATCCATCTCTGTAAACAGCAGTATTATTCTCTCAATTACATGATATAGAAAACTGATCATTTTTTACTCTTCTTTTTTCCTCAAACATACATCTAATGTCACTTCCTACGGTGACATCATAGCTAGTTAATATTATCCAGCTAGTTAATATTATCTCTTTAATACCTTTCAAATTTGTTAAGTTGTCTACATCTTTTCTCCAGAACCCCACTAATGAACTCTAGCCCACTATCATCTTTTGCCTGATTTATTCCAGCATGTTCTATCTAGTCTTCTTACCTCCAGACTGGCCTCCTTTTTAACCCATTTTTCACACTGAAGCCAGAGTAAAGTTTTTAATAGTAAAATGTAAAATCAGATCACACTGTGCTCAATTCAACAACATACATACCAAAATTAGAACAATTTGGAGAAGACTAGCACAGCCCCTGTGCAAGGATGACTTAAAAATTTGCAAAGCATTCCATATTTTTTGTGTTCATGGGCACACAATGTATAAAGGTGTAATTTTCATGACAATAATAACACAGATGAGTGAGAGGGCATGGGGCCATATAGGAGCAAAGTTTTAGTATACTGTTGTAATTAAGTTGGTATCCATTTGAGCTAGATTGTTATAAATTAAGATGTAATTATAATCCCCATAGCAACCTGTGACGGTTAATTTTATATGTCAACTTGACTGGCCCAAGGAATAATCAGATAGCTGATAAACTATTATATCCGGGTATGTCTGTGAAGGAGTTTCCTGAAGAGGTTAGCATTTGAATCAGTAGACTGACCAAAGAAGATTTCACTCTCATTGATGTGGGTAGACATCATCCAATCTGTTGAGGGCATGAATAGAATAAAACATCAGAGGAAGTGTTAATTCACTCTCTTCTTGAATTAGGACATTTGTCTTCTCCTGCCCCCAGATTTTGAAGCTCCTGGTTCTTGGGCCTTCAGACTCTAGGACTTATACCCCTTCCCCTACCCAAGTTCTCAGGAATGGGTGTTACACCAGCGCTGCACCCCCCAACTACTTTTTCGAAGACTGGGAGTTATTTTGTCAGTTCCCCTTATTCTCAGGCCATCAAATTGGGACTGAATTACACTACTGGCTTTCCTGGTTCTCCAGTTTGTAGACAACATATCATGGAACTTCTCAGACTTCATAATTCCATGAATCAATTTCCATAATAAATCTCCTCTTGTATATCTATATAAATCCTATTGGTCTGTTTCTCTGGAAAACGCTGGCTAATATACAACCACTAAGAAAATAACTCAAAGTAAATATAGTAAAAGAAACAATGAAGGAATTAAAATAATGCTCTAAAAACTATTAGTTCTAAAATTGTATACTATTTTTAATATAAAAGTAAGCAGTAATGGAAGAAGGATCAAAAAAAACATGACATATAGAAAACAAATAGAAAAATGACAAATGTAAACCCTACATTATCAGTAATTTCATTAATTGTGAATGAATTGAACACTTCAATTAAAAGGCAGAGATTAATGGATTGAAAAAACAAGATCCAACTATATGCTGTCTACAAGAGACACAATTTAGATTTAGAGACACAAAGAAGTTGAAAGTAAAATATGGAAAAAGATATACCAGTCAAACAGTAACCAAAAACAGACCTAGAATGACTATACTAGTATCAGACAAAGTAGACTTTAAGACAAAAAAAAATTGTTACTAAGGACTAAGAAGGACATTTTATAATGATAAGAATTAATCCATTAGGGCGGGTGTGGTAGCTCATGCCTGTAATCCTAGCCCTCTGGGAGGCCAAGGTGGGAGGATCCCTTGAGGTCAGGAGTTCAAGACCAGCCTGAGCAAGAGCGAGACCCCGTCTCTACTAAAAATAGAAAAATTAGCTGGGTGTGGTGGCATGCTCCTGTAGTCCCAGCTACTCAGGAGGCTGAGGCAGGAGGGTTGCTCGAGCCTAAGAGTTTGAGGTTGCTGTGAGCTAGGCTGATGCCACGGCACTCTAGCCCAGGTGACAGAGCAAGACTCTGTCTCAAAAAGAGTTAATCCATCAGAAACATATAAGAATTATAAACATAAATACACTTAACAACCCAAAATTAAAAAGCAAAAACTAACAGAATTGAAAGAGAAAGGAGGGCCGGGCGCAGTGGCTCACACCTGTAATCCTAAACTACTAAAAAATAGAAAGAAATGATCTGGACAACTAAATATATATACATATATATATATAT
>RJWJ010024623.1:0-24662 GCA_004363605.1 Indri indri | reverse complement strand
TAACATTAGTGTGTAAGAAACAGTTTAGGATAGCTAATTCTACCTTGTTTTTTATCTTGGCATGTAGCTGGCTACCATTGCTTTTTCCTGACCAGTATGAAATGAGTTAAAATGACCGTATCCTTGCTATTATCCTATATGAAGCATAAAAGAGCTGGTGTCTACACACTTACCGTATAAAGCTGGTCCTCAGTTTCAGGAAGAATAATAGTCCACCTACTTTGCTCATCTGAGCTAATGCATGTGAAAGGCCTTTGTAAACTGTGTCAGTGCTGGGTGTTGCAGCAGTGTGTGTGCTTCAGCGACCCATTTAAAACTAAGTACTGCTGTACTTTGCTCCCTCTCTATTTGCTGTTAACCCCAGGTACCATGAAACTTGTAAGTAATATTTTTGAGACCAAGTAAAATCTATTGGATTATATGGAAAATCTGTTTAAAACAGAAATAGCAATCACGGAACTATTTGGCCTTCAGTGCCAATGCTGGGGGCCAGATAGTTCCTTTGCTGTACTTACAGTGGTTTTTAAGAGTGTCTAGTGTCTCTAGACCTACAATATCTGTTTTTCTGTTTGTTTGTTTTTGTTTTCGCCAAAACAGGAGGAAATGTGTCGGATTGAAGAGGAACAGAGCTTTGAGGAATTGAAGATTTTGCGTGAACTGGTTCATGATCGATTTCACAAACAAGAAGAACTAGCAGAGGTAAGAAATCCTCTACGAGAGGATTTGTTCAGACCCAGCACTCTGAGTGCTACGGTTCTGATATACTCATGTGTCTGTGGGGGACAAGCTGCAGTGGCGGGCTCACCGCAGCTTGCTTTTATCTTTGCTACTCAAACATTCGCTCATTTGTGATTGACACAGAGCCTACGGGAGCCGCAGTCTGATTCTCCAGGAGACTCTCCCGGAGCCCCGGAACCCGGCGGAGGCAGCGGGATGCTGCAGTATCTTCAGTCCTGGTTTCCCGGCTGGGGTGGCTGGTACGGGCAGCAGACCCCTGAAGGGAAAGTGGTCGAGGGGCTCTCAGCAGAGCAGCACGAGCCGTGGATTCCTGAAGAGATCCTGGGTACGATGGGAGCCGGCCTTCACTTAGTTCGTAAAAATTGGTCTGTTACTCATGCAACAGCCTGTGGTGTTTTTCAAATTTCACCAAAATAGATACTTGGAAAACAGTTTGTTTCATGTTCATAGAGGCTGAGAGAAGAAATGTTTTGGGAGATACTCCATTTGCAATTCCATTACTAAATGTGAATATGTTGGTATACTTTCAGAAAGATGGCAGTGAGTGTCAGAGAACCAAATCTGAGCAAGTTCAAAAATTTTAAACCGAAGCATGAGTACCAGTCCAGAGGCATTCTTTGAACCCGCACTGTCTAGTATGGTAGTCGTAGCCACAATGGCTATTTAAATTAAATATAAGTAATAATTCAGTTCCTTAATTGCACTACTCACATTAGCCACATGTGCTCTGAGTGCTCCATGGCCACATGTGGTTAGTGGCCACTGTCCTGGACAGTGCTGATACAGACCATTTCTCTGTATTGCGCAGCCCACCTTTACACTGGACTTTATCATGAATCTTACCTTCCCTGATTTGGTAATAAGTTCATAAGAGCCCTTATAAACAGTTAGTGTTTTAAATTAGGAAGTAAAATAGTCACCCAGGACTTTTCCTTAAAAAAGGGAAAAATAGTTAAATAACATCATCATAACTGTGATCCATATGCATGCTTGTGCTTTTTTTTTTATTCTGCTGTGTTTTTTCAAGTTTTTTTCTCCCTTACCATTTAGGCACTGAGGAGTTTTTTGACCCTACTGCAGATGCCTCATGTATGAACACGTACACAAAGCGAGATCATGTCTTTGCCAAGTTGAATTTGCAGTTGCAGCGAGGTACAGTGACTCTGTTACACAAGGAGCAAGGAACTCCTCAACCGAATGAAAGTGCTTTCATGCAGCTCGAGTTTTCAGGTACTGCCCCAAAAGAACTACCTGCTCCTGATTCTCTCTCTAGGTGCCAGGGTCCAGTTGATTCTCATTATTTGTGGTAGTAACAGTCTAGAAAGTCACTGCAAAAACTGAATTAGCTACTATAGAACCATTGCTTCTAGGGGGAATGTAGGGTTAGGTTCATTCGAGCCTCTGGTCATAACATTTGTTGACTGATCAATACAGAACCTTATTTTTTCACGTGTGTCTGTGTTTAAAAATATTTAATATATAAATGTATGTATATGTGTATGATCCCTGACTTACTTTTTGGCTTTATAATGGTATGCGAAAGCAATACACATTCGGTAGAGACCATACTTTGAATTTTGTTCTTTTCCTGGGCTAGCGATATTCGGTATGGTGCTCTTCTTGTGATGCTGAGCAGAGGCAGTGGCAGCAAGGTGCAGTTCCTAGTCAGCCACTCAGCCATGAGGGTAAACCGATGTTCTACAGCTGGTGGCTTTAAGGTGAAGCCGATGCCTGTTTACCATTCTGAACATCCCAGGGCCCTTAAGAATTATGTTAAATCTACTCTGCCTGTGCTTTCTAAATGGAAGAACAAAGCCTGGATGACAGCACATCTGTTTATAACATGGTTTACTGAATATTTTACATCCATTGTTGAAACCTACTGCGCAGAAAAAGAGATTCCTTTCAAAATATTACTGATCGTTGACAATGTACCTGGTCGCCTAAGAGCTCTCATGAAGCTGTACGAGGAGATGAACGTTGTTTTCATGCCTGCTAATACAACATCCGTTCTGTAGCCCATGGGTGCAGGAGTGATTTCGACTTTCAAATCTTATTATTTAAGAAATACATTTTATAAGGTATAGCTGCCATAGATAGTGACTACTCTTATGGATCCTGGGCAAAGTCAGTTGAAAACCTTCTGTGAAGGATTCAGCATTCTAGATGCCGTTAAGAACGTTTGTGATTCATGGGAGGAGGTCAAAATTTCTATACTAATGGGAGTTTGGAAGAAGTTGATTCCATCCCTCATGGATGACTTTGAGGGGTTCAAGACTTCAGTGGAGGAAGTCACCGCAGATGTGGTGGAAATAGCAAGAAGTAGAATTAGAAGTGGAACCTGAAGATGTTACAGAATTGCCGCAGTCTTACGATGATAAAACTTGAGCAGATAAGAAGTTGCTTCTTATGGACGAACAAAGAAAGTGGTTTCTTGAGATGGAATTTACTCCCGGTGAAGATGCTGTGAACATCGTTGAAATGACAAGAAAGGATTTAGGATATTACATAAACTTAGTCGATAAAGCAGTGACTGGGTTTGAGAGGATTGACTCCAATTTTGAAAGAACTTCTGTGGGTAAAATGCTATCAAAGAGCATCTCATGCTTCAGAGAAACCTTTCATGAAAGGATGAGTCAATCGATGTTGCAGACTTCATCATTGTCTTATTTTAAGAAATTGCCACAACTACCCCAGCCTTCAACCACCACCACCCTGATCAGTCAGCACCCATTAACGTCGAGGCAAGACCCTCCACCAACAAAAAAATTATGAAGGTTTAGATGATCATTAGCAATAAAATATTTTAAAATTAAGGTTATGTACATTGTTTTAGATATAATGCTATTGTACACTCAAAAGACTACAGTGTATTTTAAACATAACTTTTATATGCACCAGGAAACAAAAAAATCCATTTGACTTGTTTTATTGTGATACTCACTTTATTGTGGTGGTCTGGAACCAAACCTGCAATATTACCGAGGTGTGTCTGTAGATAGACAGGGGTTCTAATTTCAAGGAAGAATAGTTTATGATATCTAGCATTCCTCTGTAAAGTAGAATATCTAATACTTCTTAAAATACTTTAGGCTCCCTTGGCATTGTGTCAACTCTTACATTTATCTTTTATAGATGTAAAACTTCTAGCGGAATCTCTTCCTCGAAGAAATTCCTCCTTGCTTTTAGTCCGATTGGGTGGACTGTTTCTTCGAGACCTGGCTACAGAAGGAACTATGTTTCCTCTTCTAGTCTTCCCCAATCCAGTATGTACAACAGTGGGTTGGTTAATACATCTAAGGTGTTGGTGAATTGTGGTCTGATTTAGGCAAACAAAAAGTAATTCTTACCTGATTGATTCTGAGATTTGGTCATCTTGAGACAGATAGGCTGGGGTTAGATAAGTTTTTGAATTTGTTGGAAAATGTTGGTGAGATTTATGGCTATGCCTTCTTCCATTTCTGTGTTGTAGCCACCATGGTATAGTTTGCTCTGATTTGGAAGAAAATGCCCTAATCACCACCATTTCCTACATTTAATGGTCAGTGTTTGAATTGTGTCTGTATTTGACAGTCATTTTCATGCATTCTTACCATTAGTCACTAATAGGAAATCTCATCTTTCCAGGGTTCCAGAAGGGAATTGTCTCAAGTTTTCTATATGTGTAATTAATAAAGTATATATAATATACTTTATTAATTATGAGATCTTTGATCTTATTAAGTTGGCAGCATATGGTCCAAATAGTTGAATATTTAGCCACTTATTTTAGCCATAATTTTTTTATGAACAGGGTGAGGGAAAGGTTTGGGGGGGGCAGACTTAAAGTTTGAAAAGTTAGACACATTTGATACTCATTTAGCAATCATTCATTAAACATGCTGAGTGCAAAGTAGCACACTGTCAATACAGAGGAACAGACATGTTTTTATTAGATTGGGAAAAAGGCAAAAAACTAAACAAGTCTGCAACTATTTTGTAATCTGATGTGAAGTGAGTTTTGACTGAGTTGTGCTAAGCAAGAGTGATCATGAAAGGTAAAATGTGTGTATGTACATAGTGTGTTGTCCCCTCTCACCCTGACATTTATGCATATTTTTTTTTGTGTTTAATAGCAAAAAGAAGTTGGCAGAGTCTCACAATCTTTTGGTCTCCAAACCACATCTGCAGATAGAAATGATCATTACCCAGGTAATTTGTCATATGTTCTTAAAACTAGTCCTTAAAGCTATTTTTATTACAGATCAGTAGTCTTTTTGAGACAGAGTCTTGCTCTGTTGGCCCCAGGGGAATAGAGTACCATGGCATCAGCCTAGCTCACAGCAACCTCAAACTCCTGGGCTCAGGCGATCCTCCTGCCTCAACCTCCCGAATAGCTGGGACTACAGGTGCGCACCACCACGCCTGGCTAATTTATTCTATTTTTTTTTTTTAGTTGCTCATCCAATTTTTTTTTTTTTCCTATTTTTAGTAGAGACAGGGTCTTACTCTTGCTCAGGCTGGTCTCTAGCTCCTGAGCTCAAGCAATCCTCCCGCCTTGGCCTCCCAGAGTGCTAGGATTACAGGCTTGAGCCCCCGCGCCGGCTGAGATCAGTAGTCTTTGATGAATAGTAAAAGAGGGAATGTTTTCTGGTTTGTGCGTGGCGGTTTGTTGTGTGGATCTGCCTTTGACCTGGAGTCAGCTTGGAGAAAACTCTCTGTGGAGTTGTGGAGCTGGGGCTAACTGGGGCAGCTTTGCAGGGCCTCCAGGTCTGTGGTTTCCACAATGGGAGCCAATACAACAGCCCAGCCGTTATGATTCCTGTTGAAAATTAGAATCAGTCCTTATTAGGCTCTCTATTTTAAAAATGTGATAAAAATATGCATAAGCTAATTGGAAAATAATTTAGAAAATGTCTTTTTTCTTCAGAATTCCTCATGTCTATTTAGAGTAAGGTGATTGTTTTTGCTATGTTCCATTTTCTTTCTCCTATTCTTTCCTTCAGCTGCAGACCCAGATAACCCTGTTTTTGAGATGCTGTATGAGAGAAATCCAGCGCACAGCCATTTCGAGAGACGGCTCAACGTTAGCACGAGGCCCTTGAACATCATATATAACCCCCAGGCTATTAAGAAAGTAGCTGACTTTTTCTACAAGGGAAAGGTTCATACCTCAGGTTAACTTTTTCGTTTGTTTGATCTTATGTTACTTTTTAAAAACGTCTTTCTTGTTATTTCTCGTGTTCTGGACAAGAGTTATTGCAATTTAAATGACCCGATGATGGTAGGAAAGGCCTGCAGAGTAAGTGGCTAGGGTTTTCCTATTCTGTTATTAAATCATGGTAGATGTCCTTGGACAGTCTCTTTTTTCAGGAGAAATCAGTATCCTTAAATATTTTCTCTTTATTTGCCTCCTTTAGCATGCATTTTTTCATACTTCTTATTCCATTAGAATGATGGTTTCCTTCGCTACCCAGGAAATTTTAGACCAGTGAACTGAGGAGGAATGTTGAGGAGTTTCCTTCTAGATGACAGGATCAGTGGTCTCTTTTACTTGTTTGATGCAGCACTAAATACTGCGGCGTTCTAAATACCGTCATTGATTTATTTATGCCACCCTTTGTTCCCAAGAAAGATTTGAGATGGTAGGTATAGAAAAAGCACTTTTATTGACAGAGAAATTTGTAAAATAATAGTGTTTTCCTATAGCCGTCCCTTCTCTCTCCTCCTTTCTTACAATGAAGATGTTTTAGGTTTTTAATCCAGTTTTTGAGTCTTTTTGCAGAAATAGTAGCCATAAATGCTGTGGCTTCATTGCTCAGGCACTGATAGAATATAGAAGTCATTTCCTTCTAAATTCCATTTGTTTTTTCAATATAATGTCCTGCTTTTTAAGGATTTTCAAATATAACGTTTGGAATCTTTCAGAAAATGGTTCAGGAAATTCCGGTAACTTAGGTACCCTTCCCTCATGGATCTCCTTTCCCCTGATGGTTGTCCACTAGCTATTTTTGCTTCATTCCTCTTAACCGTGGGGTTTTTTTTTTTTTTTTTTTTGAGACAGGGTCTTGCAGTGTCACCCAGGTTGGAATGCAGTGGCATGATCATAGTTCACTGGAGCCTCGCAGGAATCCTCCTGGATTCCTGGGCTCAAGGAATCCTCCTGCTTTAGCCTCCCTAGTAGCTAGGACTACAGGCCCACACCATCATGCCCAGCTAATTTAAAAAAATTTTTTGTAGAGGCGGGGTCTTTCTATGTTACCCAGGCTGGTCTCGAACTCCTGGCCTCAGTGATCCTCCTGCCTTGGCCTCCCAAAGTGCCAGGATTATAGGTGTGAGCCACCACACCTGGCCTTAACCTTTCTTATGCCAGGTCAGGGTGGAGTAAGGAATTGTTGCATTACTGATTGTTTTTTAGCTTTGGTGGAAATTCTTGGTGAGAATAGACATTATAGCACTTTCATTCACCCAGCTATTTGGAAATTCTGACTCTCCTGTGTATTTCTAATCTTGCAGGTTTTGGTTATCAGTCTGAACTTGAGTTGAGAGTGGCTGAAGCTGCCCGAAGACAATATAACAAACTGAAGATGCAGACCAAGGCAGAAATCCGACAAACTCTTGATCGCTTGTTAGTGGGTGATTTCATTGTAAGTGGGCATACATAAACAATCTCTAGGGTTTGGGGAAGGGGCAGGCATTCTTTTAGCCAAGTCCTCTATCTACTTCTCTGTCTACTATCTACTGTAGATAGGTTTGCTTACATCAATTGTACTGATTATATAAACTGAAAATATGAAATCCTTATCATCTGGCATAAAATAAAAGCTCATATCTTTTACAGTCAAGGTTTAATTTAAAAAACGAATGACTGACCTTGTACCAGTCTGGGATTACTTTCAAGACTCATCTTGTTCCATTTTCCAGACCTTGTATTTTGTACATGTTTTACCTAAGAGTGTCTCTGTTTTGCTTACCGTCATCAGAAGAAAAGCAACTGGAATGATGCCCCAGCTTCTATTGCAGGGTATGATGATGATCACTTTGTGGTGCCTAGTGACTAGCTGTCCTGAGGACGCTGTAGACAGGGAGAGCCAAGAGACATCTTAACAGTCCAGTAAAAAAAAAGTTTCTCACAATGTGGCCTGGAGGTGCACTGCCAAGATACAGCAGCAGGTGGAGCAGTTAGAAAGAGCATGGCTTCTCTCGGACACTGTAGAGCCAGTTGTAGGTGTCAGGGATGTCAGAAATGTTAAAGTGCTTAGGAGATATAGTATGGGATGGAGAATTCGTCCTGTCTTTTGGTGTACGTGTGGGTGTGTATGTTTTCAGCACAAAGTATGACAATTAGTATCCTCTTGTTAAACAAAAGAGATTTCCTTTTGATAAAATTTATATAAATTAGCTTTTGTCAAGTACATACAATCGAGGCAATTTTAGTCACAGGGAAGAACAATTAACAAATTCATTAATTGGTATGTTATTTATATTTCAAATGTCAAAGCTTACGTTTTTCACTAAGATATTTTGGCATGAAAGTTCATGGTTATCAATGTCCACGAATAAGTAAAAATATTTGAATTTCTGTGTTTATTTGAATTCCGTAATTTCTACAATACTTTAAAGTATTAAGCGCCGTAAATTAGAAACACAATCTTTCTTAAACCATGGATCATCATAATCAAAGTACGCACAACCAGGAGCCTGGCATGGTGGCTGATGCCTGTAATCTTAGTACTCTGGGAGGCCGAAGTGGGGAGATTGCTTGAGCTCAGGAGTTTGAGACCAGCCTGAGCGAGAGTGAGACCCCATCTCTACAAATAGGAAAATTAGCTGGGCGTGGTGGTGCGCATGCCTGTAGTCCCAGCTACTCGGGAGGCTGAGGCAGGAGGATCGCTTGAGCCCAGAAGTTGGAGGCTTGCAGTGAGCTATGATGATGCCACAGCATTCTGGCCCAGGAGACAGAGCAAGACCTCGTCTCAAAAAAAAAAAAAAGTACAGACATCTGTCCAAATCAGTAATTTGCTAATTTTTCCTCCCCGTTTCAGACATTTGTCTGTGGTAATGTCTCAAATCTTCGAACATTTAAATCTACTTTTGTCTTAGACCTTTTTACTCTAATACTACAGACCAGACCACTAAGTCACTTGATAATTCTAGCTATGGCTTTCAGAAATGCTCCAGCACCAGTGATAAAGCTGTTCAGTTTCAGCAGTACAGTTAGCAATCATTTAATTAAAGTTTCTTTTATTTTTGTAGGAGGAGAGTAAACGGTGGACTGTGCGCCTAGATATTTCTGCCCCTCAGGTGATATTTCCTGATGATTTCAAATTCAAGAATCCTGTGTTAGTTGTTGTGGATCTAGGAAGAATGCTGTTGACAAATACCCAAGGTATGGTGTGATGTGAAGTAATGAAAATGTATCTTGGTAGATCGATCTATCTATGCTTAACTAAATAAACCTTAACAAAAACTTGATTGATTGATTGCAAGCAAGCAAAGTGCCAAAGTTTATTAAAGCACAGTTCGTTCTGGAGAGGAAATGGGTCAACCCCCTCGAGTGGAGGATACCAACAAAAAGTTTATAAAACATTTTAAAACTCCAAAATTCACCTTTTGTTTTTTAAATAATAGGTTTGTTGATATATAATTCACATTTTTGAATGTACAGTTCAATTGTTTTTAGTATATTGATAGAATTGTGCTACTTTCCCTACATTTAATTCCAGAACTTTTTCATCTTCCCTAACTGAGACTCTGTACCCTTTAAACACTAACTTCCCTTTTCCCACTTCCCCCATCCCTGGCAACCACTAATCTTCCTTCTGTCTCTGGATTCGTGCGCTCTGAACATTTAAGATGAGTGGAATAATACAATATGTGGCCTTTTTGTCTGACTTTTTCATTTAGCTTATTTTCAAGATTCTTTCATGTTGTTGTATCTATCAGTACTTCTTACCTTTGTATGGCTGAACACCAGTCCATTACATGGATATACCACATTTTGTTTATCCATTCATTCGTTGGTGGACATTTGGGTTATTTCCACTTTTTTGGCTATTATGAGTAGTGCTGCTATGAACATTTATGTACAGGTTTTTGAGTAGATGTGTATTTTCAATTTTCCTATGTGTATACCCAGGAGTGGAGTTGCTGGATCACGTGGTAACTGTGTTTAATGTTTTTAGGAAGTACCAAACTGTTTTCTAAAATGGCTGCACCATTTTATATTCTCATCAGCAGTGTATGAGGCTTCCAATTTCTCCACATCCTTGTGAATTTATAAAACGTAAATGTGGAACACAGACATAGGTGATAGAACCCAGTCGTTGGTTTTTTTTGTGTTTTTTTTTTTGTAGTTCCACTGGGGCACCCCAGTGGTGTTACTGTAGTTGTCTCAGCACTGCTCAGCTGTAGGGAGAGGGGTTAGGAGTGTGGACGCTGGGGCTAGAAAGTCAAATACCGAGCAGTTACTGCTCGCTAAGCACTGATCTAGGCACTAGGGAGATTATGTTGAGCAAGACAGATGGGACCACTCTTCTCATAGAACATTCTAGTGGGGAAAACAAATGAACACATAGACAAAGGAAAAAGTTAGTATGTAATGGTAGAGAGTGATGTAAGGAGGGTTGGTGATAGCAGCTTAAGGCAAGGCAGCTGAGAAGGCGGGAAAGCAACTTTGGGCAACGGGTGGTGGTTTCCACCCCTTGACCTGTGATCATATGTCAGTGGGTCTCCAACTTTTTTTTTATGTCCATTTTGATTTCCAAATCAACAGGAAGAAATGGTAAATACAGAATATTATGCTTAGAGTTTTCGTGCTTTTTTTTTTTTTTTTAAATTAGGGTTGGTTGATTCTGTACTTTTCGTAATCATTGCATTAAGGGAAAGAGGGAGGAAATAGCCGACATATACTTTGAAACTTTTTTTTTTGATCTGCAGATGACTGCAAGAGGAAGGGTGGGGATGAGTCAGCATCTGAAGAGAACCAGTTTAGTGATGATGAATATAAGACCCCTCTTGCCACCCCTCCTAACACCCCACCTCCTGAGACAAGCAGCAGCAACGGAGAGAAAACACCTCCATTTTCTGGCGTTGAGTTCAGTGAAGAACAGCTTCAAGCACACTTAATGAGCACAAAGATGTATGAGAGGTACTCGCTGTCATTTATGGACCTCCAGATCATGGTTGGACGAGTGAAAGACAATTGGAAGCACGTCCAGGATATTGATGTGGGACCAACCCATGTGGTAGAGAAATTCAACGTTCATCTACAGTTAGAACGTCGATTGATTTATACTTCAGATCCCAAGTACCCAGGAGCCGTGCTCTCAGGCAACTTACCAGACTTAAAAATCCACATCAATGAAGATAAAATATCCGCTCTGAAGAATTGTTTTGCTCTCCTCACTACCCCAGAAATGAGGACTTCTGACGTTCAGATTAAAGAGAAGATTTTTCCCCAAGAGGAACAGCGGGGAAGTTTGCAAGACTCGGTAATGAACTTGACCCAGAGCATCGTGATGTTGGAGCAGCACACCCGAGAGGTGCTGGTGGAGTCACAGCTCCTCCTGGCAGAATTTAAAGTGAACTGTATGCAGCTTGGTGTTGAGAGCAACGGCCGGTACATTTCTGTGCTCAAGGTGTTTGGTACCAATGCTCACTTTGTGAAGAGGCCTTATGATGCTGAAGTCTCCCTAACTGTTCATGGTTTGCTCCTGGTGGATACCATGCAGACATATGGTGCTGATTTTGACCTTTTGATGGCTTCACATAAGAACTTGAGTTTTGATATTCCAACAGGAAGCCTCCGAGATAGCAGGGCCCAGTCTCCTGTCTCTGGACCTAATGTGGCCCACTTAACTGATGCAGCTGTACTGAACGAGCGATCAGCTGCTAGCGTTTCACTTGACAAAATTCTCACAAAAGAACAAGAGTCCCTCATTAAATTGGAATATCAATTTGTGAGTTCAGAGTGCCCATCAATGAATTTAGATAGCACTCTTCAAGTGATTTCGTTACAGGTGAATAATTTAGATATTATCCTAAATCCAGAGACAATTGTGGAGCTGATTGGTTTTCTTCAAAAATCCTTTCCCAAGGAAAAAGATGATTTGAGTCCTCAGCCTTTAATGACTGATTTTGAAAGAAGCTTTAGAGAACAAGGAACTTATCAATCCACATATGAACAGAACACTGAGGTTGCAGTGGAAATCCATAGACTTAACCTACTACTCCTTCGGACAGTTGGAATGGCAAATGGAGAGAAATATGGCAGAAAAATTGCAACTGCAAGTATAGGTGGCACCAAAGTTAACGTTTCAATGGGAAGCACATTTGACATGAATGGTTCTCTTGGCTGTTTGCAGCTTATGGATTTGACACAAGATAATATTAAAAACCAATATGTTGTCAGTATTGGGACTTCTACAGGCTATGAAAATATCGTCAGTGATATTGGCTACTTTGAATCTGTATTTGTCAGAATGGAAGATGCAGCCCTCACTGAAGCTTTGAGCTTCACGTTTGTTGAGAAATCTAAACAGGAGTGTTTTCTCAACCTAAGGATGGCTTCCTTGCATTATAACCACTCTGCTAAATTTTTGAAGGAGTTGACATTATCCATGGATGAACTGGAAGAAAATTTTCGAAGTATGTTGAAAAGTGCAGCCACCAAAGTCACCACAGTACTAGCTACCAAGACTGCTGAGTACAGCGAGATGGTGTCACTCTTTGAAACTCCAAGGAAGACTCGGGAACCCTTTATCTTAGAGGAGAATGAAATATACGGGTTTGGCCTGGCTTCATCTCATGCAGACACTGTAAAGCTAATCTTGAACATAAACATCGAGTCACCAGTTGTTTCTATCCCTCGGAAGCCTGGGAGTCCTGAGTTGTTGGTGGGACACTTGGGACAGATATTCATACAGAATTTTGTAGCAGGAGATGATGAATCCAGAAGTGACCGTCTGCAGGTGGAAATCAAAGACATCAAACTATATTCTTTGAATTGCACCCAGCTAGCCAGCAGAGAAGGTGCTGGGTCTGAAGTAAGCCGGACATTCTGCCCACCTTCTGGGTCTGCCAGTGCCAATAGTCAGGAGGAAGCTCATTTCACCCGACATGATTTCTTTGAATCTTTGCATAGAGGACAAGGTGAGGAGCATAAATCTTTGGTTTCATTTTGTTTTAAGCTTCAACACCCAACTTATGCAGTACTTCACATAATATTACTTTGCAGCAACGACAAAAACCTTTTCTTTTAGGATTATTCTTAGTTAGTATTTAAGAAATCAAAATAGAATTTCAATAGAATTTTTTACCCTATATAGTAAGTTGGTCTATATCCACTCTTCTATCTAGTGCTGTGTTTGGCAAAATAAGAATTTTTTTTTCCCTAAGTGTTCCTCTTTGAAATTGGGTGCATGCTCATTTACAGAGATGCTTGAGTGGATGAATTTTGTTAAGAGTATTGTTTAATTTGGTCAAATATATCTGATTTTCTTGTTCCTGAGCTGTAGATGTTTCCTAGTTAAATACTGTAGCCCTAGACGGCTCAGGATTTGATGTAAATAGAATATGGAATTTAGTTTGTGGATATTATCTTCTCCTTTTTGTATTCTTCCATCTTCTTCTACGGTGGGTTGGTTGGTCCAGGGTGCTTGTGTGTCTATTCTAGGTCTGATTGGCTAAAACTAAACAGTTCATTCTATTAGTCTTGGCATCCACAGAAATCAGGTAAGAGTGTGGCTTTATTTATTGGTAAAGAAAACAATACCTTTGAAAACTTCTCCTGTGGTTCTCAGATGTTAATTCACTAATTTGCTTAAGTACTTACCAAAAGATTGCTTTCTTTGCTTCGGACAAAAGTTGTTTATTGGATGTGTGTGATAGCTCATGCCTGTAGTCCCAGCTACTTGGGAGGCTGAGGCAGGAGGATTACTTGAGCCCAGAAGTCTGAGGTTGCAGTGAGCTATGATGATGCCACTGTACTCTAGCCTTGGTGATAGAGAGAGACCCTGTCTCCAAAAAAAAAAAAAAAGTTGTTTATCCTGGTTACCTCAGAGGCTGAGGTGAAAGGATTGCTTGAGCCCAGGAGTTTGAGACTAGCCTGGCAATGTGGCCAGACCCCATCTCAAAAAAAAAATTGTTTACTTAGAACTTTCTTTTGTCCTTGATTCTGATTTAGGCCTAAAAAGAGGGACACATCTGTATTTGAAAGGTAGGTAAGGATGAACAATTTGGTTTGGAAAATGCTATCTTTAGAGGCTCAGAGAAGGTTAATACAGTCTTTGGACTGGATTGATGTTCACCACATCATGTTTTGAAGCCACCAAATGGAGCATGTTATGAAAATATTGTTTCTTTTCTTTTTTTTTTTTGGTGTAAATTTATCTTATACTTTTGCTTGCTGTGGATTTTGGTTTTGAGATAGTCATCAAAGTTTGCTCTCAGTCATAGTCTCCAGGTGCCAGGCTAACCTGCTCTCTTGGTCTAAGAGTAACTCATGGGCTCTGCTTTATATACTCTACGCTTACTCAGCAATAGTGAGTAAATATTAGTGTTTATAGTCTGTCATTTCCTCTCTCTTATGCCAGCTTTTCACATCCTGAACAACACCACCATTCAGTTTAAACTGGAGAAGATCCCTATAGAGAGAGAATCTGAGTTGACTTTCTCCCTTAGCCCAGATGACCTGGAAACTTCTAGCATCATGAAGATAGAAGGAAAATTTGTCAATCCAGTTCAGGTAAACACCTAATCAATTGTCACGTCGGGGCAGTTGAAGTCATATATTTATTTTATGTTTATATTATATAAATATAATGTTATATATTTGTGCATATTAATTGTTGGAAGGAAACTATATAAATTCAAAGAGATATCAATAATGCATTTAACCATGGTTGATAACTTGATCCAATAAACAAGGAATCCTTTTATTGTGAGGAATCAGTCTTTTTAGCCTTCTTCACATGGAGGAGAGGTGAGTTGTGTAGAGGAAGAAGGCAGATCCTTAATTTCTTTGCTGTTCCAGAAACGGGGAAATGATTGCTTAAAAAGTCAGAGTCTCCTTTCCCAGGAGGATATAATTCTTGTCACACTTTTGACATACTTGACCCAGCCTATAAAATAATGTGATTATCTGAGCTGTCGACAGATCCTTTCAAGGGAGAATTAGTCTTGCCCTCTCTGAAATTAAATGGGCTAGGATAGGGATTTCGTGTGTGTGTGTGTGTATGTATACACATGTATACCTTTTATCCTTTTTTCTTCACAAGTATCATTTTTTCTGATTTCACAGGGAGTAGAGCAAAGGGCATTACAATATAAAACGACAAGGACAGGAGGGATCTCAGGACAGTGGATCGTAGTCTTGGGCAGTAATTGGTCACTATTCTGTGTCTAGCAGCTGCTCTGGAGTAACTTAGGAGTGCTGTTTACAGAACATGTGTACCTTGATATGAGTGGTTCCTTGATATGAGTCTCTGGGAGGGAGAACTTCCCCAAAGATTTCCCTTCTCAGGCTAAGCTTTTGCCTCATTTGCAAAATGAGCTGCCAGGATGAATTTTTAACCTTAAATTTAGTACACGATGTGAATTCTGTCAGATTATGTTGACTTCCTCTGTGGGTACCATTGACTTACTGTTGTTTTGATGAAAATCTTTAAAACATTGTTTTAGATAATTATTTAAAAATAATTCTTTAAGATAATTATTTAAATTATTCTTTAATACTTGATATTTAGTAATATTTAATAATTTAATTCTTTAAAATAGTTATTTTGAAAAAGTTTAAACATATACAAAAGTGGAATAGTCTTATGCTGTGGTCCCCAGGTCCTGGGCCACAGGCTGGTAATTGTCTGTGGCCAGTTAGGGACCAGGCTGCAGAGCCCTGTGGCACTGCCCCCCCCCCCCCCCGCTGTGCATGCCTCCCCCCACTCCCACCACTGCCATCCATGGAAAAATTGTCTTCCATGAAACCAAAAAGGTTGGGGACCGCTGGTCTAATGAGCCTTACGTGACCATCACTCAGATTCCACATTTAGGAAGATTTTTATACATTTATTTCATCCACCTTTTTTTTTGGTGAAATATTTTAAGGCAAATCCCAGATTTCATGCCATTTTAACCCCTATATATCTGCAGTGTACCTCTGCAAACTATGTGCATCTTTTTACATACTGTAGTGATATTATTATGCCTTACAAGTTTAATGAGAACTCTTTGATATCATCTAAATTTTAATCTGTTTTCAGATTTCAGAAACATTTTTGATCATCTCAAAAACGGTTTCATTTTTGGTTTGTTTGAATCGTGATGCAGACAAGGTCTGCATGTTGCATTTGGGTGATGCATCCTTTAGGTCTTTACTAATGCAGTTTCCTCCTCCTCTTTTTCTTCTCCCCATGCCATTATTTTGTAGTGAAAGCTAGTTCAGTTGCCCTGTAGAATGTTCTGTGTTCTGGATTTGGCTGTTTGTTTGTTTGTGTGCCACTTAACTTATTCCCCCATATTTCCCATAAACCGTACAGTGTTAACTAGATTCAGGTTCTTAGTTTAGTTTTTTTTTTTTTTTAAACTACGATGCTTCAAAGGTAGTGCTGTGTGTGGTATTTACGTTATATCAGGAGATATACAATGTCTGTTTTCTCTTTTAGTGATGCCGAAATTGCTAATTGTATTTAGGTGGAAAAAACCTTGATCTCTCCATTGTAAAATTCCCTGTCAGTCATTCGCATCATGGTTTATTCCACTGATGAACTTTGATGGGATGTATTATTTAATTAGGGGTTACAAAATGGTCACTCTCTATTATTATTTTTGTATCTATTGGTTGGAATTCCTATGTTTAAAAATTGCCCTTAATTAAATAAACCTTGCCTGAAAATATTTTTAATAAGAAATGGTAATTAAAAACAAAGTGAGGGAGAAAGGAAACATAACTAATCATGGATCATCATTATAATCTAGAAAGTACTAATAGCATTAAGGATAGGTTGTTAGACTAAGTGGTGATGATGAGCCAGTTTTATAGAACCATGTCTTGTTTCTTAATCCTGTGGTGTACCCACATTAGACTTTTGGCAGTATTCTCCTCAATTTCTGCAATTATTTTTGTGGGGTTAGAAAGAATGACTTTGCTGATTCAGGCAGTGTATATTGCGCAGCACTTACAGAACACTTACTGTGTGTAGGTTATTCTGTGAGGTACTGGGGGAGGGCCTTGTGAATAGAAGAGAGGCAGAAAGAGGTAAGGACAGAAAAGAAATGAAAGAGATGGTCCTTGCTGTCAACTAACTTGCAACCTGTGGGGAAACCCATAAGTATATCAACTGGAAATTTATGGACATTGCATCCAAGTGCAGTTAACAGCAGCAGTGGAGTAACTGAATTTTTCTCTTTGAATACAGGTGGTGTTAGCAAAGCATGTATATGAGCAGGTTTTACAAACGCTGGACAATCTCGTGTACAGTGAGGATCTGAATAAGTTTCCAGCCAGTGCCACCTCCTCCCCTTGCCCGAATTCTCCTCTGCCTTCCCTCAGTTCCTGTGGAGAACCTTCTGTTGAAAAGAAGGAAAATGGATTGTTCAGCCACTCCAGCCTTTCCAACACTTCTCAGAAGTCCTTGTCTATGAAAGAAGTCAAATCCTTTACTCAGATTCAAGCCAACTTTTGTATATCAGAGCTTCAGGTTCAGCTGAGTGGAGATCTGACTTTGGGGGCCCAAGGTCTTGTGAGCTTAAAATTTCAGGATTTTGAAGTGGAGTTCAGTAAAGACCATCCTCAGACTTTATCTATTCAGATTGCCCTGCATTCTCTGCTGATGGAAGACTTATTGGAGAAAAATCCAGATTCCAAATATAAGAACCTGATGGTGTCTCGAGGAGCTCCTAAGCCATCTAGTTTAGCACAAAAAGAATATCTTTCCCAGTCTTGCCCTTCAGTATCCAATGTGGAATATCCGGATATGCCTCGGTCTCTCCCTTCCCACATGGAAGAAGCTCCTAATGTCTTTCAGTTGTATCAAAGACCCACCTCTGCATCCCGGAAGAAGCAAAAGGAAGTCCACGACAAGGACTGTCCCTTGACCCCACCCCCTTCTCCAACAGCAGATGAGCCCAGGATACTTGTTGGAAAGAGTAAATTTGATGATTCCTTGGTCCACATCAATATATTCTTGGTGGATAAGAAACATCCAGAATTCTCTTCCAATTATAGTAGAGTTAACAGAAGCATTGATGTTGATTTTAACTGCTTGGATGTACTGATCACACTGCAAACCTGGGTTGTGATTCTAGATTTTTTTGGAATTGGCTCCACTGCAGACAACCATGCTTTGAAGGTGCCACCTGAGGACGTTCTACAAAATGTTAAGTCAGAATCAAATGCTTTGATAGAGTCTGAACTTCAAGATCCAGTTAACACCAAGCTGGATCTCAAGGTATCAGTTTCCTTCGGCTTCCTTAACTTCTAAAATTGAATTTGGGTTTGTGTTTTTTTTTTTTTTAAACGCAAGCAGTTTACATTTACTCTGGAAAATAGCTTTTGTTGGCAGGGGAGCTATGTAGCCTTCTGGTTGTCTGTTACAAAAAGGTAGATGTTAATATTTTAGAAAAGGTTTTAGTGCACATCCCCTCTGGAGGCAGGGAAAATAATTGGTTTAACTGTCTTGTTTTTCCTTTGTGTTTTATAATTCGGTGGAATTACTTTGCTTCTCTGAGCCTCTGTTTTCTCATCTTCCATCATCTAATTAAGATAACTAAATGAGGTGATGTATGTAAGGCACATAGCAAAGTGTTTAGTACACACAGTAACTTTAAAGTATGGATTTTATTATTACCTCCGCATTTTCTCGGAACATCATTTGCTTTCATTGAGGGCAACTGTATAGCTCTTTAAGAATAAAGTCTCAAAAGTTAGACTTGCCCAGGTTTAAATCGTGGTGCCTTCACTGTGGCCTTGGGCAATTAATTTAACCTTTCCCCCCTCAATTTTTTCATTAATAAACCAGAGATGTTCAGTGGTGTGTATATCATAGGATCATTATAAGGATTCAATCAGATAACACAGGTAAGGCCCTTTGCACAGCCCATGGCACATAATAAGCCCTCAGTGAATGGTAGCTATTATTATTTTTACTATTACATGGCTTACCATACTTATAACTTGTCCTTTTAAATATTGTAAATATTTTTTAAAAAAACGAACATAAAAATGACAGCATTTGTATTCAAGGCTATTCTGCTTTGTGTGCTGGAACAGTAAAATGTGAAAGTAGTTAAGTTGAATCGACCATTTGGGAGCTCATAGGCCCTATTATAACTTAGCCCCAGTCCAGAGCCCTGGAACCCCTGCAGGGGCCGACTACATTTGTGTGCCTTGAGGATGAAGTTCTTCATCTACATGCCTTAGCATGTGTGAACTTGCACTTCCTGTTGGGAGAAGTCAGGGAGGAGAATCACGTTTTATCCAGTTTATCCTGTTTTCTTATTTCCCTAGTGGGTAGTAGCCTTCACTCTTCTAGAAATGGAAGAAATCTCAATGGAGAGATGGGAAGGAACCATTTACCTCTCTTGCTTAGTGTCTGGTGAATGCATGACCTTGTGGTACTCTGAGGCCTCTGGTGCCTTGGGCTTAGCAAGGTGAATGGAAACTGGGGAGGCTTTAGTCATTCTTTGGGACTTCATGTGTTTGCGACGGTAACTTTGTTCTTGTGGTGCCTGTAGTGATCTGCCTCAGGAACCTTTTGGCTCATGAATGTGGAGTGCTCCTAGGGGCTTTGCATAGATTGACATGGCTGGTTCTGCAAGAGAACAGGATTAGATAAATGCCCCTCAACAACATACCTTATAAAATAAGAATTTTTTTTTTTTTTTTGAGACAGAGTCTCACTCTGTTGTCTGGGCTAGAGTGCAGTGGCATCAGCCTAGCTCACAGCAACCTCAAACTCCTGGGCTCAAGCGATCCTCCTGCCTCAGCCTCCTGGGTAGCTGGGACTACAGGCATGCGCCACCATGCCCGGCTAATTTTTTCTATGTATTTTTAGTTGTCCAGCTAATTTCTTTCTAATTTTAGTAGCGATGGAGTCTCGCTCTTGCTCAGGCTGGTCTCGAACTCCTGAGCTCAAACAATCCACCCGCCTCGGCCTCCCAGAGTGGTAGGATTACAGGCGTGAGCCACCGCGCCCTGCCTAAAATAAGAATTTTTGAAAAACATTTTTATTGTGAAAATTTTCAAACCTATCACAGAGAAAATAGTATAATGAACCCCCATATGCCCAGCTCTGTAATCACGTTTACTTTACCTCTTCCTTTTTCTCTTTGCTGAAGTATTTTAAAGCAGATTCCAGATACCATGTCACCTCTGCATACTTTAGTATTTATTTCTTAATAGGCATTTTCTTATATACCATAATGCATTGGCACAACTAACTAAAGTAACAAGAATTCCTTGGTATTATGTAACACTCACTAGTCTATCATCAGATTTCCCTAATTGTGTAAAAAAAGCCCTTTTAATGGTTTAAGAAACTTCATGCCTTTGGTCTCTATAATTCAATGGAATACTGTGCTTTTCTGAGCCAAAGTTTCCTCATTCACAAAATGAGGAGAATTAAGTAAAATAATGTATGAACTTTTTGAATTGGGATCCAAATAAGGTTCATATGTTACATTTGCTGTCATGTCTCTTAAATCTCTTTTAATTGCAGTAAATCAGTCTCCTCTCCCCTCTCCCCAGTACATAATTGACTTGTTGGAGAAACTGGGTTAGTGCCTTTGTAGAGTATCTGCATTCTAGATTTGTCTGTTTGCCTGTTTTACCATTTGACTTCCTCTTTTATCCTCTGTTTTTAGAAATGGAAGTTAGCTCTAGAGACTTGATCAGATTGACAAATGGTGCCGAGTGCTTCCTGTCGCACCGAGGCAGAGGCATATGATGTCGGGTTGTCCTGCTTTAGTGACGCTGAGATTCATGCTAAGAGTGGGCTCAGGTGGTGAGGGACAGATTCCTCCAAACAAAAGCATTTTTAGACACCGTGTGTATGTTCTTTATTTTATTTCTCCCCTTCATGGTGATCTTCTTGTCTTGAGATCCTTCTGTGGTCTATGTCAAAAATCATATGGCAAGGGAACTGGAGTGACCTCCCAGGGTTATTGCTCCAACTATTATAATCTCTTTTTTTCTCCTCCTTCTTCTAGAATTGTTTTTCTTTCTTCCTTTTCTCTTATTATTTTCCTTTTTTCTTTGCCCATCTGTTTTTTTCCCCAATCATTTATTCACCAGACATTTACTGAGCACCTGCTTTGTGGCAGGCACTGAAGATACAGGTAAGGCGTGGTCTCTGCCATTTGGAAGTAGCGAGTGTGAATCGAAGATTGAATCTGCTCAGTCTTTTCCTCTCTCCCTCCTTCTCTTCAATCAGCGCTTTGCCCCTAGTGATGGTGTTCAGAGCAAAAAAGGTTTCTGAGACCTGACTTAACCAATCCTAGATATATAAGACCTTTTAGTAGTTATAATTACAATATTATATTGTAGAATTTGTTACAAAGAATACTATTTCCAAGACAGGATTTTGTTTTTTATTTGTGGTAGTTCCCAGGAAAGAAAATCTTTTTTTTTTTTGAGACAGAGTCTCACCGTTGCCTGGGCTAGAGTGCCATGGCATCAGCCTAGCTCACAGCAACCTCAAACTCCTCGGCTCAAGTGATCCTCCTGCCCCAGCCTCCCAGAGTGCTAGGATTACAGGTGTGCGCCACCACGCCCGGCTGGAAAGAAAACCTTTGACTGTGATTGCTAGGCCAAGTCCCAGTTGGTCAACAGGGGCTTCTATTAAATATTTGTTCAAAGGCATTAAATAGGATTCTAAATCATATTCATCATTTTGTTTTGAAGTATTTCTTAAGATGAGCCTTTACTTAATGAATGTTTGAATTATAGAATTGTGCAATTTTAATGATGAATGCCAACATGAAAAAAATTATTTTATAATGTAAAACATTTCACTAACAGAGAATAGACAAGGCGAGCATAGCGAAGGTACCACAGAACCTGGAATTTAGACAGCCCAGTTGAATTCTGTTCTTATCAGCTCTGTCATCAGATCATGGCTTGTCTGTCAAGAAAGCTAAAGTGAAATTGGCATCATTAAAAGCTTTACCTTCACATTTCCGGAGCCTTTCTATATCTTCCTTGATTTCGTTCTGCTGTTTCACAGAAAGATACCTTTTTTCCCACTAATATTTGCCTTGCTTTATCTTCTCTGTTCCTAGGTTCATTCACTCTCTCTCGTGCTGAATAAGACCACCAGTGAGCTTGCTAAAGCAAATGTGTCTAAATTAGTAGCACACCTGGAAATGATTGGTAAGTGAAACGAAATCAAACTTGCAAAATCTGGTCAGCATTTGAACATCCTGATCACAAATCTAATTGTCCTCACATGCTGAGTAAGGTGTAGATTAGTGGCTTGTGGTTATTGGTCTGGCCATAATTTATGGTGGTGATTCCCAAATATTGGCTTATGGATCAGAATCGCTTGGTTAGCTTGTTAAAAATACGGGTATCTGGCTCAACCTCCTGCCCGCTCCCCTCTCCCCTCTCTCATCTCCATCCCAGGAATCTAAATTTAGTAGATTATGGCGGGGCCATGAAATCTATCCGTATTTTTAACCAACTCTCTCTAGGGTACCTGTATAATTTTTTTTGTCTGAATTGGGATGTTTTTAAGAGCAAAAGAGGGCATTATTAATAATTGCACCTGACCAGCCTGGCAACATGGCAAGATCCCATCTCTACAAAAAATTAAAAAATTAGCTGGGCATGGTGGTAATCCCAGCTGTAATTGCAGGTACTTGGAGACTGAGCCTGGAGGATTGCTTGAGCCCAGAGGATTGCTTGAACCCAGGAATTCCAGCCTAGGTGACAGAGCAAGACCCGGCCTCTATTTAAAAAAAAAAAGAAAAGAAAAAATTACGTACCTGGAAACTAGGCATATTAACAGGGCTGTTTCTGGGAAACCAGGGAATGTGTTTATCTATAGTCATAAAGGGAGGAGCTACGAATAGGAGGCATGATTTTTTGCAGGAGGATTTTGTAGCAAAACCGGCATTCTTTCTAATGGGACTTTGTAAGTTAAAATTCTTAGAACACAAGTGCTCAACTACATCAGGTTCTAAATAGTAGGGATTTATAAAGTGTGTATTAAGACACTGTTCCTTCCTTAATTATTAATAAATAGTGAAGATTACAAAGCTCAAATGTTGCTGCTGTAGTAAAAACAAGAATGTCTTTTGGGGAGGGAATGAACTGAAACTAAGGTTTCCTGCCTGGTGTGAATTACTTTAGAAAAGCTTCCTAGAAGAGATGGGTCTTCTCCCCACACCCCTGCCCCTCTAGAGTATATCCCTGTTGTTGATGGTCTTTAAGATTGGTAGAAACTTGGGTATTTTTGCTAGAGGACACTAGGAATCAAAAATAAGCATGTATCTTCAATTCATTGGGACCTGAACTAGCATGCCAAATATGTATACCTTAATAATTGTTTTGTGATGAAAATTATGATGATAAATTTTGTTTTATGGAAGCAACAGTTCAGAATATTCTTTTCAGTAGTCACACAATATTAAGAATGATTCATTATAGGTTCACATTCTAGTTGTATGTGTTTCAACATGCCTTCCTCTTCCTACCATTCAGGGCCTTCAATCTCGTTGTATCAGAATAGTTTCAAATCTATGTCTCCAGTGTCTGTCTACCTCATTAATTTTGTTCTTTTAATTAAATCTCACTAAAACCCACTCAATGTTGCTTGAATACCTGACATATTCTGATACTTCCTATTTTATTTTTTATCCATAGTACGATTAATAGATCTTATGATGCTTTGGTAATTATAAATAGTAGTCTAATCTCAGAAGGGATCATGTTTCTATTTGTATTTATAAATGTTTTATCCTTTAAATTGTATATGCATTTACTTTAATTTTTTTTTTTTTTGAAACAGAGTCTCGCTCTGTTGCCCGGGCTAGAGTGCCCTGGGGTCAGCCTAGCTCACAGCAACCTCAAACTCCTTGGCTCCAGTGATCCTTCTGCCTCAGCCTCCCAAGTAGCTGGGACTACAGGCTCCTGCCACGATACCCAGCTAATTTTTCTATTTTTTGTAGAAATGAGGTCTTGCTTTTGCTCAGGCTTATCTTGAACTCCTGACCTCAAGTGATCCTCCCACCTCAGCCTCTCAAAGTGCTGAGAATATAGGCATGAGCCACTGAAACTGGCCTACTTCAGTTTTTTTTCCTTTTGTAGATGTTTATGTGTGTTGTTACTGTATTATTTCAACCCCCTTTGGACTTCTACATTGAGAATCTGAAGTATTGCATAAAATATTTTTTCTGGGTATGTTAGAATATGAAAGTTTGCTTTTGACATTTAGTCTGATTACAGAGTGAAAGCTTGAGGCATGTGCATATCAGTTTTTGTTCCAGACATATTTAAAGTGTGTGACAAAAAAAGATACATAATAATGTCTTCTAATTTTAACATCCCTAGAGGGAGACCTGGCCTTACAGGGAAGCATTGGGAGCCTGTCTCTAAGTGACCTTACATCCCATGGAGAGTTCTACAGAGAACGGTTCACTACAAGTGGAGAAGAAGCACTCATCTTCCAGACTTTTAAGTAAAAATATCAGTCGTTTTGTCACTTGATATTTTTTCATAACCACTTGCTGTTTCAAATTCTTGTTGGCTAAATAATGAAGAAAAGTTTAAAAAATAATTTTACCTTCTTAGGTAAAATTGAAAAGATCTGTTGTAAGGAGTCCTTCCTGACTTACATTAAATTTCGTTGAAATGGATGTGGGTTGAAGTAGGTTACTCAGGCTTCATAGACAGATTGGGGTACGATTGAAATAATTCTGATTAGTAAAAGGCCTGGGCTCTGATGCTC
>RJWJ010024622.1:0-24666 GCA_004363605.1 Indri indri | reverse complement strand
CAAGTCTATAAAATTCTAGGATCCAAGATTAGGATCCACTGGTCTACATGCCCTCTTACTGTATATCAAAGCAGGATATTATTTTATAGGTGGGATGACCCAGGTCCAGGAGAGTAAAGTGATGGTCACATGAATTGGTGATTGACATGGGTGAAGTGCACAGTACCCAGATTTCTTAGCAAATTAACTGACTTTGTTGGGGGACAGGAAAAGCAGAGACAGGTGTTCATTAATTATTTTCTGTTTACACCATATAGCAGGAAATGAGGCCTGAGTATAGAGAAATAAAAGACCTAAGATTTCCTGTGCTGTCTTAGATTTACCTCAAATAGCAGCAACACCCCTCTCTTACCTGTTCTAGGATTTCACAGTTGACCAAGCACTTCCCACCATATGATCTTGCTTTGATCCGATTGACAAGGAGATTTACCAAGGTGGTGTTGTTTTCTATCTTTACAGATGGGAAAATGGAGGCACAGTTACTGTATTTACAGGGCCGATAAAAGGGGAAGAGCTGAGATCTCAACACTTTCTACTGCTAAACCTCACTCAAGTCCTGTAAGACAGGCCAATGTCTTTGTCATTTAAAAACATGATTGTTTCCAAAGTTACACAAGTTCTATATAATTATAATAAGAAAATTCAAATGATTCCGAATAATATAGATTAAAAAGTTGAAAAGTGCATTTCACCCTACTCTGCTCCTGAACAGTTTGGTTGAGTTTTCAAGTTTCCCTCTCAGACCTTTTTCTGAGTTTACACGCATTTATAGGGAAGGACTTCTTTTTTAAAAAACGGATCAAACTACACAGATTGCTGCACTTCCTTTTTCTTAATGTCTTATTTTTCCAAATATCAGTACACATCTACTGTTCTTAAATGAGCCACCTTTGAAAATTGAATAATAGCAACATTCACGTGTACACTGATGAAACAGAGACATTATATTTGCCACCAATATGTAATAGTGGAGTTAATTGTGTAGGGGAAAGGGTGTTGGTGCTCAAAATGGGGTAAACCGACTCTGAAAGTGCGAGACTACTAATTTTCTCTCAAGAGCAGGGGCTATGGAATCAGAATCACACACTAGCCTAATAAATCCTTGAAAAGTTATTATCTTATAGCTCTGTCTCAGTTTTCCCATCTGTAAAATGGGGATAAGAACAATATGTGACCCTCGGGTTGTAGTAAGGATTAAAAGAGATAATTCACATTAACGCTCAGCGCAACTACTAATGACGACAATGGGGGTGGAGGATTGGGGCAGCGGGTGGGGCTTAAATTGCAAGCACAATACCAGCAATGGATGCCCCGGGGAGACATTTTACTAAGAGCTATCGAGTCAGTCTGGCTGCCTAGGATGCTCCGGAGACAGCTCTGACAGTGAGTCTCCGGTTTTGGAAACTTCAATGTCTCATACTTTCAAGATCCGGCACTTAGCTAAACCTTCGGGGAAACCAAGGACTAAACCTCCCAGGGTGCATCCCTCCCGCCCCGCCTACGACGTTGCGTCTCCCCTTATGCTCGCCCGGCTCCCGTGCCAAACTACAAATCCCAGAAGACGATGCGGCAGGGCTCCGGCTCCCGTCACATCACTCCCGCTTTTTGAAGCAAAACTGCGGCCGCGTTGCCCGCTGGGAAGTGTAGTTCAGTGGTGAACAGGCAGCCCACCAGGCCTTAGCGCCGCAGGAAGGCGGGCAAACTGGCGGCGCTTGAATACCCGATCCCCTAACCGTCCACTTGCAAGAGTAATCTGGCCTGGGAGGGCTCTGGAGACGCGCGTGGATTCGGGGTTGGCTGCGAATGCGGCTTGCATTCTAGGCCTCACCGGGTGAGAAGGCAGACTAGAAGGAAGACAGTGGAGGCGGACGAGACCAAATGCCAGCCTGGAGCAGGGAGTGGGCTAAGGGATAACGGGAGGGAGTGGGGCGTGGTGCCCCTTATCTTGGGGCCGGCGTGAGGCTCGCCCCGAAATGGGGTGGAGCAGAGGTCCGAGCAAGCGGGGGAAGACGCGCGTCCGTGTGGTGAGATGGCTTTGTGGTTGGGGGCCGATCAGTGGGGTTTTCCTCGCTCTATGGCCTTATCTCCTCTGGTAGTGGAGACAGCGCACCAGGCCTCGGACCTGGGGAGTTTGGGGGTGCAGGAGAGCCCTTATTGTAAACTTAGGCACGAGTGTGTTCCCCCGGGAGACTGAGGACGTCTGCTGTGCTTGGGAAAGAAAACCTCTCCCTAACCCCTTCCTAACGGCTGGTGGTTGGAGGAGGTGGAAAGTCTCCTAGGGTAAATGGGGGTGGTGAGGGGAGGGTCTGGCCAATGGGAGCCCCAGCGGGGAGAGAAACTTTTGAACTGTGGAGCTCCTCTTAGAGGCCTAAACAGTGCTCCTGGACATCAATTTATAAGCATCACAGGGCATTACCTTGGGTGGAGACTGTTTAGTCTGAACCAAGCCAGAGAAATTGGTGTCCCACCCCCTGGCTCTAGAATATTCTAATAGTGGCTCAACACAGGAAAATCTTCAGGGCAAATTTATTGAAAAAAAAAAAAATAACCAGAGTATAAAACAAAATGTATACAGTGATCCTATGTTTGTAATAAATACCTGTATCTCCTAAATTTGTGGCACGTGGTTATGGATAGAAAAAAATTATAACTATAAATGTACCCTGTAAACAGTGGTTTTTGATGGCTGGTGAGATTACAGATTAATTTTATTCTTTTCTTTTTATATGTTTATGTAGCATCTGAATTTGTACTGTGAGCTTGTATTGCTTTGTTTCTCCTTAGTTTTCCAAGAGTCACTTAGTTTCTCTGTAGTGTTGTGTTTTGGAAGTCAACTCCTAAGGCCTGCTGCTCTGGCTTGCACTGGGGGGCCACATGCAGATTGATTTGCCAGGAATGATAAGAGTATTGAATGCAAGGGGGGAATTTAGTGTACAGTCTATGTGAGGCTAATACTTTTTTCTTTTTCCAGGTTGGAAAGAAGCTGTTTTAGCAAGTGTCATGCCATGGTATGTGGTTGGTTGGTCTATTTCAGTCTAATCCATTATCCTTTCTAGTTTAAAATGTCACCGTTCTTATTATCTGATGAATTTAAGTTGCACTGCCTAACTTTCTTGGGATCTGAGAAGTCACCTCGGCTGGGGGATGGGAAGGAGAAAAATACTGCTGCTGAAATACCTTTTTAGCTTTGGATTTGCTTTTTCATCAGGATCGTTATTTTAGCACACGTTACCTACTATCCCTGTGTGTGTGCACCTTTTTAACTATAAAAGAAACTTTACTATATCCTGTAGTTGTACGCCTTATGAATTTGTTTCCATCTTCTTTTTTTCTTCCACAGCTTTTGCCAACTTTCCGATTAAAGGTTGACATTCTTGCGTAAGCATTTCCTTGTTAAAATGTCCTTGCCTCTTACAGAGGAGCAGAGGAAAAAGATTGAAGAGAATCGACAGAAGGCTCTGGCCCGCAGAGCAGAGAAGTTATTAGCAGAACAGCATCAGAGCACAGGCTCGGGCTCCTCCATTGCTGCCAACCCTTCCCAGTCCAAGCAGGTTCCTTGCCAAAATCTTCCGAGGGAGCCTTCTAAGCCAGTGAGCCATGGTGTCATTGTCAAGCAACAGAATCTCAGTAGTTCATCTCACAGTGACCAAAGACCCCATAATTCTCACAGTTTTCATCTCAGCCTACCCGAGCAGGCAAAAGGGATATGGAAGACGCAAGAGGAAATGTCCACAGCTTGCCCAAGCCACAGCCCACCAAGTCAAGTGACTCTCACTGGAATCTCCCTTCCCTTGGCACAAAGTCCTCCAGAGGTCCCAAACCCGCAGCTCTTGGGTTATGAGTTAGGTCAAGGTCACCCTCAGTCTTCACATGAGAGGAGATCGACACCTTTTGCTATTGTGGGGCAAAACATTTCTGACGTCCATTGTGGCCCAGGGAGTGTAACGCCCAGGACAGAAGGAGGACTTCAACCGATATTCGAATCCTCACTCCAAAAAGCAGGAATCTCCCAGAAGGGAACATGCATAAGGAAAGGAGATCGGTTCCAGGTGAAGATAGGGTACAATGCGGAACTCGTTGCAGTGTTTAAGAGTCTGCCCAGCAGAAGTTATGGTAATCAGTCTTTTGTTCTTTACGTGGTTTGGTTTTTTTTTATTATTTTTAGAGTCTCTCTCTCTCTTTTTCTGGACTCTATTGTGGTTGAAATAAAGTCTCTTTTTAATCTAACAGTTTCTCATGAATATCAAGAGAATGCATTGGCACATTCTGTCCATCCAGTTGTTTAAAAATTTTCCATTTTAGCTTGTGTTTCCCTTTATAATAGTTGTTCTCTCAGACAGCTGCCAAACTTGAGGGTTGCCACATGGCCATATGGAGAACAGTGGAATATTTACTGAGAAGCCAGTTCCTCTGCCAGGTGCTTTATATGCATGGTAGCACTTAAGCCTAACAACAGTTTTTGAAATAAGTAGATGTTATTTCAATTTTTAAGGCAGTGGAACTGGCTCAGCAAGGGGAAGTGACATGCTCAGCTGGATTGGTCTGGAAAGCGGGGGTCAGGGTGTGACTGGTTCTCAGAGCCAACGCTCCTGAGACCTCTTTGCCTGACTACACTAGGATCAAGAGAACATGGATTCTAGTCCTAACTCTGTCCTCAGCCCTCTTAGATGAAGTTCATAACTTCTCAGGCTCTGAATTGAGCTGCACTATATGGAATAAAAGAATTTTCTGCATTTGCTATTTGTCCTTTACAGAGATTTTGTGAAATCAGTGGGGGCTTGCCAATCAGCTATTTGGAACTTGGCATCCATTCATTCATTCATATGGAAGACAAGCTTTTATTGAGTACCCAAGTACAAATTATAGCTATAATCATCAGCCCTCTGTTTTGTTTCAGATCCTGATACCAAGATGTGGAACTTCAGCATGAAGGACTACAGTGCCCTTAGTAAGTAGACACATCATTGTCCCTCACAGAGGGAGATACTGGCATTAAAGCTTCTTTGCAGTAGCAAATGTGGTCTAGCTTATGGTGTGCATGGCTTCATGGGTGGTGAAAGTTTTCAGGATACCACCCCTGCATACCTTCCCACTAGCTAGCCTAATGGGGTGGCTCTTTGGGTGAAAGTCATTGGTAACATTAACAAAAGCTAGCACTTAATGATGCCTGCTATGTACCAGGCTATTCTAAGGCCCTAATGCTAACTCTTCTTTATTCCTTATAACAACCATTTTACATATAGGGAAACTGAGGCCTAGGGAGGCTGAATAACTAACACAGGATCACATAGCCAATAAGTTGTGCAACTGCGATTTGAACCCAGACAGTCTGATTTCAGAGTGCGTGTTTCCACCGGGCTGTTCTAGCTCCAGCAGTGACAGGCAGCTGCTCCCTGGAAGATAACAGTTCAGCAAAAGCACAAATCCTCATAGCACTCTCTGTGCAGCTAGCTAACTCGAGAGTGCAGGGAGAGGGTGCTGCCCAGCAGGTTCCAGTTAATGCAGTATTTGGTCGTTGTCCCCTGGGTGCTCCACTCTGTCTTCTGAGATTTTGTTGACTGTCCTACATGAAGGTTTTCATCCCCTCATTCTGATGCCTGGAACCTACCCCTCTGTCAGAGTCAGCCCCAGGTGTTTTCGTCTCCCATTTCACTCATCCCTCCCAGCCCGGTGCAAAAAGGGGAGAAGATGAGGCTGTGTGCTCGGATCACTTCTCTGCATATTTTGGCATGAGGAAGAATTTTCTGAAGTCACCAGTACAGTTTCTGGGATAGGGGAATGGGGGTGATGGGACAGTCCCTGCAGAATTTCCTGGTTTTCTCCTCGGCCTCTACTTCTTGAAAGGCATAGCATTGGGTCAAATTCTTTCTCCGGTAGCTGCCAGGGCTGCTGTAATGGAGTATCACCAGCTGGGTGGCTTAAACAATAGAAATTCATTTTCTCACAGTCCTGGAGGCAGGAAGTCTGAGATGAGGGGTTGGCAGGGTTGGTCTCTTCAGAGGACTCTCTCCTTGACCTATAGGTGGCTGCCTTCTCTCTGTGTCCTCACATGGCCTTTCCTATATGTGTGCACATCCCTGCTGTCTCTCCCTCTTCTTATAAGGACACCAGTCATGTTGGATCAGGGCCCAGCCCACCCTAATGACCTCATTTAACTTACTAACCTCTTTAAAGGCTCTGTATCCAAATACAGTCACATCCTCAGGTACTGTACTGGGCACTAGGGCTTCAACATACAAATTTTGGAGGGACACGATTCAACACATAACCCTGATGAAGTCAGCACCTTTTTGAGGGACTCATTTTTTAAAACACTTGTCAGTGTAGGAAGGGGAGACCCAATGCTCTGGGTTAAGGTTGCAGATTTTGACACCTGGTATTCTCATTGCTACTCATTTTTAGACCAGTGACTTCCACTGTTGTGGTTTTGTTTTGTCATCTTTTTACCCCTGCTCTCGGACCACAATATGTGGTAACTTAGACAACTTCTGCTTTTGTGAATTTTTTTAGGTTTTCTGTGCCATATGGTTCCTTTTTGTAATGCTCCGTGTGCTTTTTGAAAACAGTGTTTATTGGGCACAAAATTCTCCATGTAGCTTTTAAATGAATTTTGCTAATTAAGTATTTGGCTTCTCTTTATCCTTCCCAATGTGTTGCAAACTTGGTCTGTTATGTACTGAGACCTTGAAATCTCTCACAGTAATTTTGGATTTGTGAATTCGTCCTTATATTTCTAAGTTTCAGATAGGTTTATGATTGTTGTGTCATGATTGGCTTTGTATCAATATAACATATAAAGATTGTCTCTATGTTAGGCTTCTGTCATTTTGCTTTAGGTATATCACTAGATTTTTCTTTTTTAACCCTACCACATACTCATTGTACAACATCCAGAAAGTACATTAACGTGTAAGGAAGGAAAAATATCTCCCATAATCTCCCGCTCAGTTAATCACTATTAACATTTGGTTTTGTTCCTGCCAGCCTTTTTTCTATGCATTAAAATATACACAGCTGGTCACGAACTCCAAAAAAAATAAAATATACAGATTTTATATATGCATGTAATTTTTATCTTGCCATTTTTATTTAGTGCTCCAGCATAAGCATTTGTATTTTAATGAATGTTAACAGTTAATTCTAAGAGATGAAAATGTGGGTATCATTATTATAATGGATCATTTTGACCTTCAAGAAATGATTTCAGGGCTGGGCACAGTGGCCGACGCCTGTAATCCTAGCACTTTGGGAGGCTGAGGCAGGAGGATCGCTTGAGGTCAGGAGTTCCAGACCAGCCTGAGCAAGACCGAGACCCCATCTCTACAAAAAATAGAAAAATTAGCCAGGCTTGTTGGCACGTGCCTGTAGTCCTGGCTACTTGGGAGGCTGAGGCAGGAGGATTGCTTGAGCCCAGGAGTTTGAGGTGCTGTGATAACGCCACTGCACTCCAGCCTGGGCAGCAGAGCGAGACCCTGTCTTAAAACAAAACAAAAAAATGATTTCATATTGTCGAACATAATATTGTTTTTTGTATTTTCATCTTTTCAAAAATTCTTGGTAAAAGAAAAAAAAATTAATGGCTGCATAACATTCCATTGTAGGAATGTGTCATAAATTGCTTAAATCATGTTTTACTGTTTAATTTTAATTTACTTCCAGTTTTTCCAGTTTTAAAGCTGTAAGGAACATGTTTGTGCATAAGTTTTTGTCTGTATTTCTAGTTATTAATTGGGATAGATTCCCAGAAGTCGAATCATTATGATCACTTCTTAGAGCCCTTGCTATATATACTGCCAAATTGTTTTCCAAGGGGTTTTGTTTCCAACTAGCAATATGGATGTCTAATTGTTTTTTTATCCTGCAAGTTTGAAAAGTAGAAAACATTTTTAATTTCTTTATTCGTGAAGTTGAACATTCCTCTAAATGTGTATTAGTCTTTTGCCCCCTGTTTTGAATTGGCTACATCTCTATCCTTAGTTTGTGGTCTTAGTATTTTTTGTAAGCATGACCTCTTTTTATATTTTTTGCAGATACAATTACTCAGTAGCTTTTGCCTTGTGCTTCAGTTTGTGTTTTTTGACAACTTACTTTTATGTAGCCAAGTCTATTAATCTGTAAAAGCCATCAGTACTAGGTGAAATAATGCTCAAAACTGCACGTCTGTGTCCTGGCGGTTGTGCTTCTCAGTCCCTTGTCCTCTGAGCAGTAGGCAGAGCGGCGACCTGAGAATAGGGTTAAGTGGGTGATTTGTGGTGTTTTGACTTCAGTGGCTTCTCTAACACAACAGCATAAATTACCTAAAAAGTTTATTCATCCTGGTGAGCTTCCTCTTCCCCTTGTTAATTTCTGAATTCTAGGTTTCTTAATTTGAAAAACTTAAGGAGCAGAAGAGTTGCATTCAATAAACACGCTGACGTTCCCAAAGCCCCAGTTAAAGGACACTTGCAAGGCTTTCTATCTGTCAGTGCCTTTTCTCACCCACCCGCCAGTCCCTGGTGACCCAGTCTGCCCTCCTCCTGTCCCCCTCCTCCCTTCCTGCCTGAGCGTCCCACGGCCCTGCCAGAGTCCTCTGCTTTGTCAACTTCTGTCCTTTTCTTCTTCTTTGGCAGTAAAAGCAGTCCAGCGCCTCTCCATGGTCACCCTGGAGCCTTTGAAAGGGGCTGATGGCAGCAGGGAGTCACCCTCCACCAGCATCGGGGGACAGGCCAGCCTTCCTTCAGCTCCGTCCCTTGCCTTTGTCAAGGGGCAATGCATGCTCATCTCACGGGCCCGCTTTGAGGCAGACATCGGTTATTCAGAGGACTTGATTGCACTATTTAAACAAATGGATTCCAGAAAATACGGTGCGTAATTGGTCTCTGTCTGATTCCCGGGATGTATGGTGGTCAGTGATCTCAGCACAGGGTGTTTTACCTTATCTTTGAATATTTAAAAATGACTTCCTGGTCTGCTTGTCTTCCCTTGTTCCGGACAGCAAACACATAGTGGGGCTGTTTTATAGTTAAGGCTTCTCAAAGAGAAGGCCCCACAATTTTCCTCATTCACTTGGTCCGTGTCTTGGTAGAAGCAGGTAAATTCCTACTTCAGCTATTTAAACCCATCTGTTTTTATTTAGGCCTTAGCAGAGCAGAAAAACAGGTTGTTGTCATGAAAATAAATAAATTTAGACAGTGGTTTTCAAACTCTGAGGATCATGGGAACCGCCTGGAGGGCTTGTTAAAAGGCAGACTGCTGGGCCCCACTGGCAGAGCTTATGATTCAAGAGCTCTAGGGTGGGGCCCCAAATTTGCTTTTCTCACAAGTTCCCTGGTGCTGTGGCTGCTGGTCACAGGCCCACTGTCTGAAAACGCTGGTGGTTCCCCACTCTGGCTGCTCCTTGGCAGCACTGGCTACTGCAAAAACACTGGTGCCTGGTTTTCACCCAGAAAGGCTGGTTTATTTGGTCCCAGGTGGGGCCTAAGGCATTGGTATTTTAAAAAGTCTTCAGGTGAGCCTAATTATTAACCAGGCTTGAAAATCACTGGCCAAAGCAATAGTTTGGCTTTATTTTTTGTGAGACGCTTCAAAAGCTCCCTGGTCGGAAGCGGCTTTAGAATTCTGGGCTCCTGGGTTTCATTTTTAGCTCGGGTCACATTGTTGTTAAAAACTACCTGGCTTTTGTGGGTGGATGTTCCCGTTCTTGAAATGGTTTTAGTCTTTTCCTTAGGCAAGTAGAAACCAAACCCTTAAAACCTCATGCCTTTGAGACATCACATTCAGACAACATCATGGAAGAAGCCCCCAGCATTACTTGCTCAGCAAGAGCTCTCCTCAGGGCTTGGCCCCCTTCAGGATGAGGGTGATGCTCTTATGTGACCATCCCTTAGGTGGACACAGTTGTAACTGATAAGAGCAGGGTGTGGGTGAGCTCTGCTAGGCCAGCCTGGCATGAGATGAGCTGCGCACACGAGGGCCAGGATCCTTTGCTCCCTGTCCCCTCTTCTGTCCCGCTTAAGCTTAGACTGGCCCTTAAAGGTAAATGATCTTTGTCTATCACCAGGCTTTGAGATCACACTCCTGACGTGGTCTGCTGTTTTGGGAGCAGGTACAGTAAAAATACTAATCCCTGATCCTGCTCACACCCAGATGCCCACAAACCATGACTGGATTCTTTGCGACCCCTCACATTTGTAGCTTCCCCATTGGCCACCCTGCCACTGTCAGCATCAAGCTGTTGTCTCGGTGCCAGTCTTACATTCGAGATTAGCCTGCTTTTGTTCCTCCATCAGGTTAACCCTGGACTTCCTTACTTTTTCCCAAAACCGACTCCCTATGTCCATAGTGCTTCTTTCCCACTGCCTTGATTTCGAAATGACCACACAGCACAGAATTAACTTTTGCTGCCCAGCTAGTGTTTATCAAGACCAAGCTTTCTTGATTTTCTCAAAAGGTGGATTAATAGAGAAACTCCTCTATTTAAATAATGAGCCACTGGTGGGTAGTAAGTTGCTCCACTTTCTTAAGTTAATATTGTGTGTAATTTCTACTACATTGTACTAATTAGCAGATTACATAATTATAACAGTAATTCATAACTAGCTTTTTTTTGAATGCTCCTTGTTTTCCAGATATACTTTTATAGACATCTTACATTCAGTTTTCACATCATCCTCACAGTAACCCTGTGAGGAAGGGGCTGTAGTATCCTTATTTTCCAGATGTGAAACTGAGGCACAAAGATGTTACATAACTTGCCTGAGGTCACACAGCCAGTGAGAGGCAGAGCTGGGATTTGCACGTAGGTAGTTCAACCACTGACCACCCGCAGCTTGTTTCCCACGTGTATCAGGGAGCTGTTACCACAGCCCGTGTCACAGAGGTGTGGGAGGCAGCTGAGGTGGTGTGAGTGACTCTCCTGGCACAGTGCCTGACATAGAGTGAGCGCCGCGTGATCATGGAAGCTACAGTTATCATCCCTGTCTTGGACGTTCAGGGCGTTTCTGACCTGCTGTGCCATTCTAGTCCTGTCTCCCTGTAACACCTTTTATCACAACCCTTACAACCCCGTGTTGTCACCATCTCTGCCTGTTTTTCCTCCCGGTGTACCATGGAAACTTGAAGAGGGCAAGTACTCAATCTTATTACTGTATCCCTGGTGCCAAGTACAGGGCCTGCCACATTGTCCAGGCTTAACGGAGGTTTCTGAAGCCAGGGAATGAAAGAGTCAGTGCGATGACATAGCGAGAGGGCAGGGTGTCCTGTTTGCTTATGAATTTCTTCTCATTGCAGATGTCAAGACCAGGAAGTGGAGCTTTCTCTTAGAAGAGCACAATAAACTAAGTGAGAAGCCTTCCTTGCCTGTTTTATATCATGCTACTATTAAGTTTTAATACTCTGCCTTAAATTTAATGTATTGTAAAAGAATCTCCTCCTTCCTCTCCTGTGGTAACTTCAGATGCTTGAGTACAGGGTAAGTAAAGGTGGGGATGTTCTTGGGCAGCCTCATCCGTGACCACTGAGACAGCAGCTTTGTGACAGCCCACTCGAACGCAGGAGCTCTTCTTCCACAAGGGTGAGGCAGTACTAGTAATCCTGCCTTGATAGAAGTCTTAGAAGTGAGAGTTTGTGGACTTTGGGAATCAGAGGTGAGCTGGGATTGCGTAGCTTAGATGGAAGCTGCCCATTCTCCTAAGATGACCTCTGAGAGCAGGCTCTCAATTTACTTCTAAAACTAGATCAAGAAAGGCAGAGTCACTAGTAATGGGCTTCATAGTGGGCTGAGTTCTGTCAGGTGCAGAGGTCAAGGCCAGGGGACTCAAGCATTTTAACAAGCACTTTGAGAATGACCAAGGGAAGCGGGTATGTGTACAGATAACTGTAAGAAGAAGTAGTCAGTTTTGGTTTATCATTTTCTTCTGTATGTTCTGCTTAGATAGGGCGATCTGTTCCAATAAGCCTGGAAAAGGGAGACATGGCCATGTCTCAGCCTGTCCCAGAATACCAGTCCCTCATCCATCCGGCTGTAATGATTCTGCACTGGGTATGAGGCTGGCACAACTAGGTCTCTCCTGCTTGACGGCTGAGGACTTACTGGGCCTCCCAGATGGAGGGAGGAGTCATTCGTTGGTACCAGTCAGACCAGGAGAGACATGATCCAACCCTGGGAGGTCCGAGTCATTAGATGTCTTGCCCATCAGGCTAGGGCTTTAAGAAAGAGGTTGAAAACCTGGGTTCTTTCCCTTTTCTCTTTATGTGACCTCCTGTGTGACATTGTTGAGGTAATTCAACATTCCAGGTCCCATTTGTCCCTTCAGTTAAAAAAAAGGTAGCAGGGGGAAGATGTTTAATCCCTGTCTGCTCTGTTGACCTAGGAATTACATAAAAAGGAAGGGCTTTGATTCCTTGAGCAAAGACTTGCTGTGAACTACAAGATTAGGTTTGACTATGAGATGGTGCTGAGTATCAGTAAATGCTGGCTAAAGCAGAAAGGGTAGCTCAGGTTGATCTGGAGACTATGGCTGCTGCTGTTTTGAATTTGTGATTCAGAAGGAACTATTTGGCCAAAGCTGAATTTTTGATGAGAAATAGGAGTTCTTTCCTTCTCACTTCTTTGTCTTTCAACCAGGAAACGCATAAATGTGTCAGCTATAAAGGTGTTGACTTTTACGGAACAACAAAAAGCAGGATACTTACAGCATTAACAGATGAATGTAATGTTGAAAACCTGTGACTTGTGACTCATACATACAGCATTGTGTAACGGTTCCTAATCTTTTGTGGACCGTAGACTCCTTGAAATACCGCATGAAAACAATGGATTCTTCACCCAGAAAAACATGCACATAATGGCCATACATAAAATTTTGCACTTGATATTAATGATTCCACAGACCCTGAGCAAAGAGTTTTATTAATAGATCTAGTTTTTACATGCTAGCTCGTCTTTACCATGTCTTGTGGAAGGTAAGACTGATCCTCCCCATTTCATAGATTGGAAAAAGCTTGAGCCCAAAGCTTTCCTTATTGGGAGCTTCACAGGGTCACAGTAAGTCAGTGACAGAAATAAGAATAAAATTGCCATCTGTGTTTGTAACCTGACCCATTATCAAATTTAGAAGCAGCTCCGTGAAGTAAGCCGAGGAGGGAGGGCACTGCGGAATACAGCCCCGTTTCCTGGGCAGCGGGCTCTCGCTTCACCCTGAGGTCGCCTTCCTCATGTGTGAAATTAGATTATTGACCCCAAGCTAGTGAATACGTATATATGAGAATGTCAGTGAGACCTGAGTACACGAATCCTCATTGATGAAGTAGTGAGAATCATTTTCTCTAGTAAGGCGAATCTAAGCACTTTCCTCCCCTCTCTTTTCTAAGTGTTGTGGGGACTTTTGTCCCAGTGAAATTGGCATAAGGCCTTTTGTTTTCCCCTGGCTGTCACAGTCCAGAAGGGCTCTCAACAATCTTGTCTTGTCAGCTGCTATTTGAAAACATTAGCATCTCTGCTGTGTGGCTAGTAGCATTCTGCCAAAGAGCTATTTTATAGAAATGACTTCTAGATGACTCATGAAGCCAGACAGCATGCCTGTCATCTCCCAGTAGCAGGGAAATGACAGTAGAGACAGATGTTGACAGGGAATGGTGTCTTTCTCAAACACACAGTTGGCTGAACTAGCAGCCTAGGATCTTGGAGATAGTTGGTAGGAGACATAGTGGATGTTGGTTTTATTCCTCTTAAATGGCTGAAAGAGCAAAGTGCTTACAAAGCACTGCATTTTACACCAGCCAGATCATCAGCCCTTTCTTAGCTTTCGTCAGGTATTTGAGTACTGAAGATCACTAGGATTAAAATGAAAATGGTTTCTGAAAGCACATAGAGTGCTCAGTCTCCTGAAGTGTGCAGAAATCAGCATGCTCAGATTTAATTTGGAGGTATAAAACGTATTTCTGCATCAATATGGACAGTCTATTTTATATTAAAGCCACCAACCTTACCTAATTTCCTCTCATGGTGATTCTGTTCATAGAAACTGTTTCCAGAAATAACTGGTACTTACATTTAGTGAAGGGCAGAAATTGATTTAAATATATCGAAAATACAAAGCAATTGGAGGTAGCAGCATATAGCTTTGTCCTGCGTATGCACATCAGTATTTGCAATGGTAACCAGTTGATGGTTGTAGCAAAAGACTTTTGGAAGACCTTGCAAGGATGTTAAGAAGACATAGGATCACATATGACCATATGGAATAGAGAACCAACAACCGTAGAATTTCAAATAATATTGGGTAGAAATAAATACACCCAGTTTTTCCTTTTTTTTTTTTTTTTTACTGAAGACAATTAGCCTCTTGGTGGGTTGGTTACTCTGACTCCCCAGAGTGCTATTGAAAAGGAAAAGGATAAAGAGCGATTGAAAATCTGTAAATAATAGTTGCTCTTCTAATTAGGTTTTTCAAAGGAAAATGATAAATGGGAATAACATCTTGAAAGTTATAGCCCTCAGGACAGCTGTGATTAGTAATTTAATAATTCTACTGCCAGGGATCTCTAGGTCTGTCATCTTTTCTCTAAGTTTTTTATTTTTAACTCATTTCCCTCACCCCTGATAATTATGTTTTATTAATTCTTTTCTGTTTCTCTATTGAGTAAAGTTTTTTTTCTTTTCTCTTTTTTAAATTTTAAAATCAGGTGAGACTAAGTTCTTTCAAAAAGCAAGGTCAGTGCCACTAATTTGTTTTCATTTCCATGTAGACCCCAAGTAATTTATTTCTCCCTCTGGGGTGAATGGCCCTAATTAAAACATTTCTCCATACATTGTATAGGGATCTAGGATCAGCACACTTGGAAGGAAAGTAAAGGCTGCTAAATGTAAATTGAAAGAGTCTGAGTAATGGTCACTCTAATAGTTTAGACTCTAAGCTTAGCAGGCGTTGCTAAACTTTTTGATAAAGGGCCAAGTAGTATTAATAAATATTTTAGGCTTTGTGGGCCATGCAGTCTCTATCCCAGTGGCTCAGCTCTGCCATTGTAATATGAGAGCAGCCAGACACAGTCCGTAAATGGATGGCATAGCTGTGCTCCAGTAAAACTTTATTGAAAAACAGGCAGGAGGCCAATCTGGCCCACAAGCTTTAGACTGCTCATCTCTGCATTAGAGAATAGGTAAGGAGCTAGCAAGGAACATCCAGATACAGGATTTTTTAGCGTCTTTACCCCAGAAATCAGTACTATAAAACTCACTTCTCTAGAGGGGAGATGTTTATTCTCTTATGTAAAGGGCCAAAAATGTACTTTTTTTAGCAGTTTGTGGCTTTTGTATAGACTCTGCCTTTTGTTGTTTTTAAACAGCACTACCATCTTACCTATCTTCTTGGAAACACCTAACAACTTCTCCATACAGAGCAGAGTGTTTCCTTGCCTTTTGAAAGTTGATCACTTGGAGTTCTCTGCCTCCGCAAACATCAAAACCATCAAAATAAAACATAAGGAGAATGAAAACAAGACAAAATTTATTCTAAGACTTGCTTTTTCATGGGTCTTTCTGGACTGATTTTTTTAAAGAATATGGGTCCTTATTTTTTGAATGGGAATACTGAGATAACTTTTTAAAATTCTTTAGGGTAAAAAAAAAAAAATCAGTCACAAAAATTCATTTCTTTCCAGTGTTTGTATATTATAGCAAATCAATTTGGCATTATTGCTTGCCTCTTACTTGCAGAAATTAAGGAATAGAGAAGGAAATTAGTTGTCTAGGTTCATGTACTTTGCCTAGGATGTAACTGTCAGCCCCTGATTTTCTCTCTAGTTGACCTTTTTGAGAAGATGGGGTGAAGCAGAATTTCAGTTACTGAACTGTGTATCTCGAAGCCCCTTCTCTTTCCCCAGAGTGGGAGTGAACACTCCAGCTCATACACCTCTGTTCTTTCCAGTTGAAAGGGTACGCAACCTTCCGCAAGTTCAGCTGGATCCCCTGCCCAAAACGCTCACCCTGGCTTTTGCTTCTCAGCTGGTGAAGACATCTCTTCATCCCACGGCAGATGTCCCAGAGGCAGACCTTTCTGAAGTGGACCCCAAGCTCGTGTTTAATCTGATGCCCTTTCAGAGAGCTGGCGTCAAGTAGGTTCTTGATCTTCCTCTCACCTTCCCTTCTCTTGCATGAATTTCATCACTCCCCTCAAGCTGGGTTCCGGTGCTTCCCCTTTTATGAACTCTCATCTTCCACAAATACCTGGAAGAATCTAAGCATTAAACAGCCAGGTGTGCTGTTACCAAAGCCTCATTGTAACCATTGATTTCAAATTCCATGGGTTAACCAGGACTCTGATTGCAGGTATGCAGAAATCCCATTTAAACTAGCTTAATGGAAGAGGTTTCTCAGTGCATGCAGTAGAAAATCCAACATCTCTAAAGATCTCATGAGGACTCTCCCTCTCTCAGCTCTTCTTAGTTTGCTATGTTCTCAGCCAGCTGCTCCTCAAGTGTGGCAACTAAGGCTGCCAGCGGCTTCCAGCTGTCAGTCCATCAGCTTAGCAACTACAGAAGCACTTTTTTCCTGTTGGGTTTGACACTGCAATGGCTTAAGTCTGGTGCTGACATCGGAGCCAGTCACTGTGGCCTTGGAGGCTTAAGGTCTTATTGGTTAGACTGGGTGATAAGCCCATCCCTGAAGCCAGTGGGTAGGGCCTAGCCCCCAGAATACTTCGGCCGAGAGTGGGAGGTGGTGGCTCTCCAAAAGAAACTCAGGGTGCTCTTAGAAAGAAAAAAGATAAACCTGTGTCCTGACCTGTCCTTGTTTTCCAGAGTTTCTTGGGAGAAGCAAAATGCCAGGTTTGAAGTTGCCTTCTCTTGAAAATGCAGGCGTTCAAGGAAAGGAAAGAGGAAGTCTTGATAGTCCATCTAGAGATAATGTGTGTTAGAGCTGTTATTAGGCAGTGTGGTTGCAGACAGAGTCCTCTGCAAGGGGTGGAACCTGAGTTATTAATATCAATGGAGCTGACAAACGGAGACGGCCTGCCTGCCCGAGACCTGTTTGTGGTATTTGGCAGCAGTTTGGCTGCTGTCTCAGATAGGATTCTGGTCTGGGTGCCATTGGGGCGCAGCACACTGTACTGTGTCCCCGTGGCCCCAGCCCTGCCTGCCACTCTCATCTCCCGTCTCTCTAGAGAGCGCACTTTACAAAATGTCACCTTGCTTTGCCATTTCAGTCCTTCATCTGTTGAGATGTCCTTTGTGCCTTGTTTTAACCAGGCTCGGGGTGGTTTAGTTCTTGTCACCATACCTTCTGCTGATGAGAAGAGGTGCCATTCTGTTTTCGCAGTGATAGACGGAAAAGAAAAAGAGCTATGCAACTGGCTTATTAGCAGGTTCCTGAGCAAATGTTCAGTTTTTCAGGAATTCATGGAAAGAGGACTAGTGTTTGGCACAGGGCACCAGACATCTGGCACTCGGGGTCCTTTTTGCTTTTTTCCTCTGATTCCTCATGCGACTCGAGCAAGTCGTTTTCACTGTCCGTGTCTTGATTGTTTTTCTTTTTGTGGAATAGTAGTTAGGATAGAAGCACTTCCTTAGCACTTACGATGGTGCCAAGCATTGTTTTCAGTGCTGTATGTATTAACTTTGTTCATCTTCCCACAACGCTGTGAGGCAGGTCCCTGCTGACTGCTGAGGGCTGAGGCAGAGTGAGGTGAGGTGACGTGCAGGAAGGTGTGCAGCCGCGGAGTGGGGAGCTGGGCCTCCAAAATAGTGCGGTGCACCCTTATTCGTCAGCTGTTACCCGGGGTTGTTGCACTTCAAGGGCTTTAGGATCCTGAGGCCTCCAGGGAGTAAAGAACTCGATGCTGAGGTTGGGGCTCCCTCTCCCTTGCTCCCGTTCTTTCCTCTGTCCTCTTCAGCATTTTCTGTCTCTGCCAGCTCCATCCCTTTGCCTTTATGTGTACTGAGCACTCTCTGTTCTTCAGAAAAGCCTTGTTTTCACCCCACCAACTCTTCTTTCCTTCCTTCCTTTCCAGGAGGACTCTCAGTAAGTGGGTGCTCCCCTCCGCAGCCCCTGGCTGTGGGCCGCCCCCAACGCTGCTCCGTCCACACCCCCTGGGCCTTGCCTGCGTTAGGCTGAGGCTGACACTGACTCCTCTTACTGGAAACGTCCTCCGTTGGCTTCCATGACCTAAAGATCTGCTAGATCTTTGCCTCACCTTTTGGCCACCATTTCACATTTTCCCTGTTTGACCTGCTCTTTTTCTTGTTTTATTTGCCTCCTAACTGGCTCCTGCTCCTTCCTCTTTGGGGAGCGAGTCTGGTGGTGGGCAGGCCTGCGCCGGCCAGCGCAGTGCCCACCTGCTGCACGGGGGGCCGAGCAAAGCCCCTGGGAAACGTGCCGTGCTGTTGCCTGTGCTGTTGTCCTCACCGTGTCTGCTTTCAGTTTTGCCATAGCAAAAGGAGGCCGCCTGCTGCTTGCCGATGACATGGGCCTGGGGAAGACCATCCAAGCTATCTGCATAGCAGCCTTCTACCGGAAGGAGTGGCCACTCCTGGTGGTGGTACCTTCCTCTGTGCGCTTCACCTGGGAGCAGGTTAATTCTCTTTGTATTGTGATTTTCGCAGAGAAGGTTTTCCTCAATGTCAGAGCAATGAAATAATTGGAGACGGGGCCTGGGGATCTTTAAGGATCTGTCTCAGGTAAGGGCAGGAGGAGAGATGAGGTAGCCCCCTGAGGGCAGGCTCATGGTTTTCTGAATTAGAATCAGGCTATACCTTTGGGGAAGAAAGCCAAGTAGTTACCAGCCTGGAGGCTTACCTCCCCCTGTCAGCAGACACTTCCGGTACCTCTGTGTCTCTGCTAATAATACCTTTTATCTGTAGCATACTTAATTTTCAAAATATTTTTACCTCCTTTATTTTCCTTAATCCCGTAATAGCCATGTGCAGTAGATGCAATAGATAGTAACCTGATTGATAGATGAGAAAGCTGCATCTCACAGAGATTAAGGCCATACTTCATGCTAATGAGGAGCCACCGTACAGGACCTTGAAGTTGCCTCTCCTGACGGCTCCGAGGTTTTGCACTCTGTAGGGGGTGGTGTGCATGTGATGTTCACTGTCTGCCAGGTAACTTGATGGGTGAAGAACCTGACATGAACACTGTCTTATCACTCACCCTTGAGCTCTTTCTACTGTAAATCCAGGAATCAGAGTGGTTTTGTGAAATGAAAAAAAATCCTCATGAGCAAACTGAGAAGAAGGAAGACCTAATCCATATCCATAGCTTTTTCTAGCTTTATGCTACTGAGGTCGGCCTTTGGCCTCCTCACAGCTGGGCTTCTTCCTAAGGCCTCCACGAGCAGCTTGTGGAGAAGAGGCAGCTCCACCTGCTCCTGGTCAGCCTGATGCCCAGATGTGCCGCTCTAAGTGAAGAGAAGGCAGAAAACCTAAAAAATGTGCATTGAAACAATACCTTGTCCTTTTCCTGTCCTTGAGATCTGAATTCTGCCAATGCCTGTAGAAAGCAGTCATTCGATGCATATTTTGTGTGTGTTAGATTCCTACAGCACCCTCAGAAATTGTAGACAAGAGTCAGATAGACAGTTACCAGTGTTCCCTGTGTCAGACCAGCGTCAGCCCGGGCAGGACGGGGCAGCACCCAGATGCCCGGGCACTGCCGTGGAGCCACCCTGGTGGCCTTCCACTGGCTGCAGGCACTGGGTTTGGCTAGAAAGAGTAAGATTGCTAGAGAGAGAAGGTAGATTTGGATTTGTAGAAATAGTGACGTAAATGTTTTCATCATCATCATCGATAAACACTTGTGGTTGCCTTCAGTGTACCAGGCTTTGCTAAGTTGTTTATAACATTCCTCTTAAAGAGAGTCCATTCTTTCCCTGTAGAAACTTGCTGTCTAGTTAGAGATCACAGCGCTGAAACCCACAGAAGCCATGAAGTGATTGCTGACCAAGGAAGGGAGTGTCCTGTCAGGGGCACATGAAGGGGGTGGGTGGGTGAGAGGAAGATGTAGGTGATGGCTGTTCATGGCCACGAGGACTGCCGTGGATACAGGAGGACACAGTGGGAGAGAGACCACGTTTATTCTTCAGGGAGTGTGAAAATTGGTCCGCGCTGAGAGTGTGCTGTTGGCGGGTTGGCTGGGATCATGACCACAGCTGCTGTACCAGGTCATCATTGTGGTTTTGTTCTCTCCTGTCATCCACAGGCCTTTCTTCGGTGGCTGCCATCTCTGAGCCCAGAAGATATCAACGTCGTGGTGACCGGGAAGGACCACTTGAGAGCTGGCTTGGTCAACATTGTCAGTTTTGACCTGCTTAGCAAGTTGGAAAAACAGCTAAAGCTAAAAACCCCTTTTAAAGTTGTCATCATTGTAAGTGACTTGGCAAAGTCTCTTAAGTATTTTATCTCTCTGGAAACTTTCTTCTCATAAACTCCGGGAACTTGCATATCCATAATCTCATTGAGCCTCACTCAGTTTCTAGGAGAATAGAAATCACTTTCTTTATTTTATGGGGAACTGGCATTTCATTTGTCTCAAATAGCCATTTGCAATCCTGGCTACATATTAGAATCTCCTGGGGAGCTTTTTAAAAAATGTGATTTAACAGGGTCTGTGCTGGGGGTTTCTAGGCCACCTCTTCCCCAGTGTGGGATCATGGGTGGGACCATCTCGTGGACCCCAGACAACCTAGGGCTTCTACAACCTGGACGGCAAGGGGGTGTGCCTGCGTCTGGTGCCATCTTGTCAGGGTGGCTGAGACATGCAGTTCAAATAATAAAGCTTTCTTTCAGGCAGTATGAAGTTACCTCCCCTCTTCCCCCCCAGAAGGACTTTCTATTCTAGTCGCTTTTTTAAAGAAGCCTTTACTGGAGTCCTGCTGCCAGATTTTACAGCACATCTGCATTACTGGCTTTCCTTTTAACTCTTCATATACTTCCTAAGGGAAGTCTAGACAGACTTGGTTTCCTGTCAGTACTGAATGTGTCAACATAGTTCACAAAAATATTGTAGGAGCTTAGAGAAGGGAAGGAGAAGCTACAGTTACTGACCTCAGGGGATCTATTATTATGTTTTGGACTAAGAACCACACTGTGTTCTTAGCATAAGCAGACTAAGTGTTTACAGTTTTTCAAAGCTATACGGGTAATGAGTCTTTGGTGGAGTCATTTCTGGTTTGGCACAAATTCAGGTATGGTTTTGAAAAGATGTCAGCATACATGTGAAATGAAAACATTAAAAGAAGTTTCCCAGGATGATAGTGATTGCTCTAGAGTGTGTGGGAAAAGTAATGCCTCCATTTCTTGAGTGTTACCTTGTATTAGGTACTTACATATAATCACTCATCTTCCAATGGCCCCTGAGCAGGTATTATCCTTTATCCTTGTGAATTATCCATTTCACAGCTGATGAAACTGACAATGAGAGTGGGTACATAATTTGCCATAGGCAGAAAGCCAGAAAGTTGGAGAGTTATTGATTAAAACTGGGTTGCAACTACCTTCAGAATTCCTGTTTTTCTGTTTCTAACCCATCACTTAACCTGCCATATGATTTTTGGCAAGCCACTTACTACCACTGTTGGTTGTTCTTCAGTTAAATAAGAGCCCTGTACCCCTGTTTTCAAAGAAACATTATAGGAAGGAATGGAGTCATGGCTCTGAGGTGTCACACTTCTTAGAAGCTTCAGTATCAAGCTATTCTTTGTGATTTGCTCCAATATTGGCACATTTTTCGAAAGAGTCTGTTCCTTTCCACATCTGACACCTTTTTCTGGACTGTCATGAGGGCACATCAGATAAGCGTATGAACATAACACCCAGGCTTCTGGGACTAGATACTGTCTTGATGTTTTGGGGATTATCTCACACTCCCCTTTGTTGTGGTCTCAAGGCCCTTTTTGTTCATCATAGCTGAAAAGGAACAGGGTTTTTTCCAGATCATCTTCAGGGACCGAGGTGGGATCTCACTGGTATCCCTCAGTTAGAGGGTGGCACATGCCAGGAGTGCTTACTAAGTGGCAGGACTGTTCTAAGGACTTTGTATGTGTTAGCCCATTTAAGACCCCCAGCAACTCAATACACTGGGAACTGTAAAATGGGAAAATTAAACCCATTAGGAGAAACTGGCACTGTAGAAAGGTCAACTAGTTGCTCAGAGTCACATAGCCAGGAATTTGAATGTGTACCAAACTGTATTTCCCCCCAAATACTAGTAATGTATTTAGTAACTCATTTGGCTTTAGAAAATATGAGAAGTTTTGTGTTTGCTTATGCACAGAATGCAGACTGTAAATAATCAGACTCTGTTTTAAATATAATAGTCCCTTGAGAACAAGAATCATCACATCATCATCTTTCCGTTTCTAAGTTCCCGTAGAACTTTGTTTGCACCCACTTCAGTGACATGTTAGTAACACTGTCTGCTAGGCTGTCAGCATGTCTGACATCTTCCCGCAGGGGCTGGACCCCCAGGCTTCACACTAGTGCGGAGCCTGCCACGGGTCTTTGGCACACTTTACTCCAGTGCCACACAGGTGCAAGGTGTCTCCTACACAGCAGCAAACCACCTTTCAGTGGTTTGCTCATCCAAGCGGCCTCTGATGTTGGGCAGGGCAGGGATTCACTAACCCTACTTTACGGGTGGAAACTGTCATCTCTCTGTCCCCAGAGAGATGAAGCAACTTGCCGAGAATGTAGTAGAGAAGCTGCCACCAGAGCCCTGGGTCCTTACCTAGGCCCATGAAAGTGCTAAGGGAGGCATCCACGTTGCATGTGCCTTGCCAGGGCCAACCTGAAGGTGGGCTCTGTCTCTGCTACTCAGGATGGGGCCTTGTTCACCTACGTGGCTGTTTCTTTTCAGGATGAATCTCACTTCCTCAAAAACAGTAAGACTGGCCGCTGCCGAGCAGCTCTGCCCCTCCTAAAGGTAAGTACTGCTGAGAACAGACCCCAGGCCTGAGCCCCCTCGGCACTGAGATCTCATAGTATTTTGCTTGGTCTTGTGAGGGTCCTAATAGAGCAAGGGCTGCAAGTCTAGGCCTGTGGGCCGTGGATGTGACTTAGTGTTGACTTATGGCATCTCTCCTGAGGACTTTGGTGCCAATTTTGTTTTTTTTCCTAACATCCTGCTAAGGAGCAAATGATCAGTACTTTTGTTTTTGTCTCTCAAAGATGAAGACCTGTTGAGAGTCATGGGGTGGGTGGGAACTAGACTCCAGAACCCTCCTCTGGCTTCTTACCTGGGCAAGGATACCTTTAGCAGCTGGTCCACTGAACAGCTCGGAAAAAACTGTATATCGTCTAAGTCACTTGTAGTGGCAAAGCTATCAAGGTGCTGGAAACCAAGGGAGCCGAATTAGACAAACTTAAAACTGGGCTAGATCCGATATATCAGCAAGATGCACTGGCAACGCTGAGATGTGTCTCTAAGCCGATACTCTTTCCTGTGGCTCCCCTAAGCCTCTTTGGCTAACAGGAGGGCCAGCCATCTGCATTCCTCTCTTTAGGTCTGAATTTGTCCTTGAGTGCTTTGGCCGATATGAGTTCTGGCTTCAGAGCAGCAGAAATGGACATTTGGTATAGGTTCAAGTCTTTATCTAAATGTGCTCTGACATGCAACATCATAGGTTTCATGTTAGGTTTTTTGGGTTTTTTTTGTTTGGTTTTTTTTGTTTGTTTTTTTTTTGTTTTTTTGAGACAGAGACTCTGTCCATCCAGGTAGAATGCAGTGGTGTCATCATAACTCACAGCAGCCTCAAACCCCTGGGCTTAACCAATCCTCTTGCCACAGCCTCCCGAGTAGCTGGGACTACAGGTATGCACAACCACACTTGCCTGACTTTTTCTGTTTTTAGTAGAGATGGGGTCTCACTCTTGCTGAGGTTGATCTTGAATTCCTGAGCTCAAGGAATCCTCCCACCTCGACCTCCTAAAGTGCTAGGATTACAGGTGTGAGCCACTGCACCCAGCCAGGCTCCATGTTTTGTTGGGTACTTTATTCTGTGTCTGTGTTTGATGTCCTGGTCCCACACCCCTGACAGAAGATAGGCCCCCAGATTTCTTCCCACCTCTTTGGAGTGAGTTTTTTCCTAATATTGGGGGAGAGGAAGGGGAAGTACAATTAGAAAAATAGCTTTTTCTCTCATGACAAGTTAGAAATCTCTCACAGATGATTTTGGAGGGACCCACTTTGGTTTGTGTAGACCAAACAAATGAAAGCGTGTGTTTATCCTGTGCTCTAATTAAAGCAGTCTTTGTATTGCACTAGCATTTTAAAATTGCACTTTTTGGCCGTGGTGGCTCACGCCTGTAATCCTAATAGCCTGGGAGGTCGAGGAGGTGGGAGGATCACTGGAGTTCAGGAGTTTGAGACCAGCCTGAGCAAGAGATAGACCCTGTCTCTACTAAAAATAGAAAGAAATTAGCCAGACAACTAAAAATAGGAAAAAGTAGCCAGGTGTGGTGGTGCAGGCCTGTAGTCCCAGCTACGTGGGAGGCTGAGGCAGGAGGATTGCTTGAGCCCAGGAGTTTGAGGTTGCTGTGAGCTAAGCTGATGCCACGGCACTCTAGCCTGGGCAACAGAGCGAGACTGTGTCTCAAAAAATAAAAAATGAAACTGCAGTTTTTATTGCTTAAAAGCTTTAACTCAGGCCGGGCGCAGTGGCTCACGCCTGTAATCCTAGCACTCTGGGAGGC
>RJWJ010024621.1:0-24662 GCA_004363605.1 Indri indri | reverse complement strand
ACAAATTAAAAATGCTTTTCTCCCAAGTCTATAAATACATCATGACTTCACTTAGTTCAAAGATACAAGGATACTTATATGATCTGAATTAGTACTTATATGTGGGGTTTTTTAATGAATTTTTTAAAATTGACAAATAACAATTGTATATATTTATCATGTACAACATGATGTTTTGAAATATGTATACATTATATTACGGAATGGTTAAATTGAGCTAATGAACACACATTAGTTCACATACTTATTTTTTGTGGTAAAGACACTTTACTCTGTCAGTGCTTTTCAGGTATACAATACATTGTTATTAACTCTAGTCACCATGTTTGTACGCTAGATCTCTTGAACTTGTTCCTGCTATCTAACTGAAATTTTGTGTCCTTTGACCAACATCACGCAACGTCCCTCTATCCCCCACTGTAGCTCCTGGTAACCACCATTCTACTCTCTGCTTTTATGAATTTGATTTTTTTATATTCCACATATAAGTGAGATCATGTGATATTTGTCCTGGTGCCTGCCTTACTTCACTTAACGTAATGTCCTTTAGGTTAATTTATGTTATCACAAATGGCAGGGTTTCCTTCTTTTTAAAGGCTAAATAGTATTCCATTGTCTTGAATACCACGTTTTCTTTATCCATTTATCTGTTGGTGGACATTTAGGTTGATTCCATATCTTGGCTGTTGTGAATAATGCTGCAGTGAACATGGGTGTTGAGATGTCTCTTCAACATACTGATTTCATTTCCTTTGCATATATACTCAGTAGTGGGATTGCTGGATCATGTGGTAGTTACATTTTTAATTTTTTGAGGAACCACTATACTGTTTTCCCTGGTGGTTGTACTAATTTACATTCCCACCAGCAGTGTGCAGAGTTCCCTTTTCTCGTCCTCACCAACATTTGTTTTTTTTTGTTGTTGTTGTTTTTTTTTATTGTTTGTTGTTTATAGGGGTACAGATGTTTAGGTTACGTATGTTGCCCTTGCCTCCCCTTCCCCCCAAGTCCCACTCCCAAGCGTGTCCATCTCTCGGAGGGTGCGCATTGCACCCTTCCTCACCAACATTTGTTATCTTTTTGATTTTTGTCTTTTTGACAACAGCCGCTCTAACAGGTGTGAATTGATTTCTTGATTGTGATTTTAATTTGCATTTCCCTGATGATTAGTAATGTTGAGCACTTTTTATATACCTATTGGTCATTTGTATGTCTTCTTTTGAGAAATGTTGAGAAACTGTGGTCCTTGGCCCATTTTTAATTGAGGTATTTGTTTTCTACCTATTGAGTTGTTTTAAGTTCTTTATATATTTGGGTATTAACCCCTTATCAGATGTATGGTTTGCAAACATTTTCTCTCTTAAATGTATACATTTTATATAAGGAGATTACAATTGTAATGGACTATGGTGTACTTCGAAATTGTTTTAGCTAAAAACTGTTAAATACTCATACTTAATTAACTTGAATATATATATATTCATGTATGTTTTATATTCACTTATATATTGTTATAAATTGTTAAAAATCACTCAAACACAAATTTGCTCTTAAACTTAGTTAACACTGAAAACTTGAAGTGTTTGGAAATCATCAGTTTTGTGTGTTTTCTTATATACTTTTTAAATTTTGTTTTGTTTTGAGTCAGAATCTCACTCTGTTGCCCTGGCTAGAGTGCAGCGACATCATCATAGCTCCCTGCAACCTCAAACCCCTGGGCTCAGATGATTCTCCTGCCTCAGCCTCCTGTGTAGCTGGGACTATAGGTGCACACCACCATGCCCAGCTAATTTTTCCATTTTTTGTAGAAACTGGGTCTCACTTTTGCTCAGGCTGGTCTCGAACTTCTGGCCTCAAGCTATCGTCCTACCTTGGCCTTGTTTTGTTTTTTAATGGTTGCCCCAGAATTCAGAGAGTTACATACTCACAGGGGCCAGGAACATCTGGGAGACATACTTTGAGTAATTGGGAAGAGCTAAGTCTCGCTGAATAGCATTTTATGCCTTCCTCTGTTGACATTTAATGACTTTGAGGTGAGCTCTGTTAGCTGCCAGTAACCAGGCAGTTAAGGTGAGCCTCCTCTTACCAGTTTCCCATAGCACTAGAAGATTTTTAGCTTAAATGTCTGTAAGACATAAACACATTTAAATTTTTAGATTGCTTTAGTCATTAATATAGCACCATATTTAATGTATACTTAGCTTTAATATATGGATCTGTATTTGTATAGAAATCATAGTTTTTTAACACTGAGAATTTTTTTTTAAGTGGAGCTAGTTTGATATGTATAACCTCTAGAAGAATTGTTCTCTTTTTTGTAAAGTCTTAATAAAATAAGACCATGGAAATTGTAGCCTACTCTTTTAAATGGAAAATTACCTATAAGTGCAATGATTGGTAATTTAATATATGTGATAGGATTAACAATAAGGGCAATGGAGATTTTTATCATTTTAGATCCACCCCCACCTGAAATATCAGGTGCTACTTTATGAATGATAGCTGATAGCAGGTAAAGCATCTAGGAAGCTTTTAAATCATTTTATTATCTTTAACTTTATGACTGCTCCTGTTTCCGTAATAAATTTTGTGACTGAATGAAGTTGACTGAAACTTCCAGCATGCAGCAAACTATATTCTTTTCCTGATGGGAAAACACACCCATCAGCAGACACAGGAAGGACTAATATGGGCTGCATAGTCTTACACTATCCATTTAGAATAAATAGTAACAAAAGCTTTGTATATGAATCAAGTATTTTTAAATTGACTCATTTTAAACATAGAAATGGAAACTATCAATGTATAGGAATCTTGTAGTAATTTATTTTCTTCTAAAGCAGAAAAAATGTAAGGCAAATAATCTAACATTGACAGATTTTCATATGCAGTATAATGTTGGTATATAGATAATGCAGTGTACTGATTAAGAGAAGATCAATAATTTATATTTGTGGCTCTGGTAATGTATCATAAATAGATGGTTTTTAATGGTGGTGACCTAAGATGTTCTAATGTCAAAATATTTCATCATGACAGTTGGTCTTACAAAGTTCAAATAAAAATACCTTGTTACTTTTACTCTTTCCAAAGTGGGAACCTCATTTTATTCTTTATTTAAAAACAAAAAGAAAAGAATTGAATTTTCCCAAGGCCTTATATAATAGCATTAAATTAATAGCATTTGATATAATATATTCTGGTACTTTTTTACCCAATTTTTTTTAAAATTCAGAGGCTATGATTATGCATTTAGGGAATGTTATGATGTAATAGAATGCTTGATTAGGATTTGTTCTAGCCTTGGTTCTACCAACCAATAAAACTTTTGACCCTATGGCAGATAAAATACATTGTCTTTGGCTTTTTTCTTCATTTGTAACATGAGAAGGAGTATACCTCTCTAACTTGCCAAGATTTTTGTACAGATCAAATTAAATAACATTTGGGAAAATGTTCTGGAAACTCAAAGCATTATAAACAAGTAGATAATAATAGTACTATTTTGTGTGAGATGTTTATAGTGTGACTTCAGAGTGGAGAAATTTTATATACATTTGTAATGTCTTTTCCTAGGGACTTTTTTAAGCACTTTATTTTCATTGTTTTCCTATCCTCCACCCCCACTGGGATTCCGATTAATCTTTCCTTCATTAGTGCTTTCTTTATGCCAGACATTGTAGTAAGTATTGAGGATTCTGAGTCTCCATGTTTGAGGAATTGATAATCTAGTGGAAGAGAAACGTGTTTTTGTTTTTTAATTACATCATGGTGCCACTATTGATATAAAAGTTACCAAAAATCCCCCAAATCGTGATTTAGACAAAACTATAGTAACTCTTAGTTATCCAGAGCAACACTGTCAGATAGAACCTGCAATGATGGCAATGTAGTAGCCAATACCACGTGCGGCTACTGAGCTCTTGAAGTAAATAGCCATATATAGATTTGAGTGAGCTGGGTTCCTTTCCTTCTGTCCCAGGGGCTGACAAACAGTGCTAATCAGTCATTGCCCAATTGCACTGAACCATGTGAGGCTAGCATGTTCCCAAATAGGTTAATTGGCCCTTGATAATTTAGAGTTAAAGATACATAGTTCAGTAATTCTAGCTTTCATATACTCAGAACTTATGTTTTTCTTTCTTTCTTTTTATTTTTCTTATAACATTACAGTTTGGACCAGAAAATCCCTTTAGGACACAGCAAATGGCTGCCCCTAGAAATATGCTTTCTGGATATGCTGAACCAGCTCATATCAATGATTTTATGTTTGAACAACAAAGAAGAACTTTTGCCACATATGGTAAGGTGATAACACTTAAATAGTTCCAAGTTTGGCCTTATTAGAATTATGGGGGTGGGGTGGGGAGACAATCTACTTTATCTTATGGCTTTTTAAATTTGTTAACCTAGATTCCTTCAAAAAGGGTAGTATGCTGCCTTATACACATCCATAAATATTTATATACTTGAGAAGGTGAACTAACGTTTTTAGCTGTTATTTTAAATCCACTGTGATTTCTGAGTACTGGAAATATTCTGCGATCTTAAAACCAGAATGGTCTTTGTTGTACTTGTAATGAACTCTTGTTATTTCATGTCCATTACATGCAGACTGCTGTTAAAGTTGGTAAATGAAAGGATAGTGTTAAAAGGTTACTTTTTTATCTAATTATATGCTACTTAACTTTGTTGCTCGGATCTTATCTCTGAAATGTTTTCTCTTAATCATCAAGGAGTATCAGGAAATAGAATAGTCACAAATTCATTGTGTAAAATAGTTATATCCTGTCAGTGGTGGGATTTTAAAAAGTTAATGTGCATGGAAACTGGTTTTAAGAGGATTATCATATATTAGATCATGTTTCACCATGTGTAAGATTATAATTGGCTTACAGAGTACCAAAAGTTGCAGCTCAGACTCTGTAGCGCTCAAATCACCCGAAAGAGTTCATTGACACTTCCAGTCCAATATGATGGTTACAAATGCATTGTACCTACTGCTTGTGTAAAAGGTCCCATGTAAATCTAAAGTAAGTGCAGCATATAAAAATCAACTCTATTGCATCATGAATTTATTATATTCTAGCCTGTAATAAAACGGACTTTTAAAGACTTTGCTTGTTTTCTTAGACTCTAGAAGGGCCTTAAGCGATAATATAGTATCTTTAAAATAAACAAAACAGAAAAAAAGCCCAATTAAGTTTATACTGATACCTAATTCTTAAATTACCTTATAGCAAGAATAAGCATTTAAAATTATTCAGTTGGCTTTAGACCTGGGTTCACAAAGGCTTATTAAAAAAAAAATTCCTGGTGATTTTTGCCTCTGGCTGGGAGGTGGTGAGCTGAGACACAGGTTGAACTATTTAGTGAGTTAAAGACAAAAAACTAATGTGGGGCTATAGTATATTAGGCAGCCTAGAATAAATGGAATGGCCAGCTGCAAAACTAAGAAAATTTTGGTCTGTCTTACCTTATGATAGATCTTAGAGCTGAGAGCAATTTGAACTTAATAAATCAGTGAACCAACAAAAAGTTTAACACTGTCTCTTTTTTCAAGTACCAACCAAGTATGGCTTCTGTTTAAGTCTTATAATTTTCTCATAGAAAGTTCATATCTGACTTCAGATAGTAATTCCTACATCAGCTTCCTCTCTATTTGTGGGTTTGGTTTTTTTCCCCTCGACATATGGAATGTAAGATGTAAGGCTATGAGACCTTTCTGTTACCTTCCCTCATTTGCAAACTACCAGGGAGCAAACCTTCCTTGTATCGCATACTGGTGTTATCTATGAGATATAAGGGATGGCACATCACTGCTGGGACAGAAAGCAAACATTGATTCTACATTTCTTCCCGTTTCTAAATGTTACAGCTTTGTTGTAATCTCGGTGAATTATTTCTGGAAAATTTATATTCTACAATACATTTAGTTTGTCATAGAGCCTACCTGTCAAGTCCCTATCAGTAAAGATAGGCTCATTTACTGTATCATCCCATTTACTTACTCAACAGTTTTGCTTTTAGCTCCTGTTATGGTATTTCTCCTGACTTCTCAGTCCCTCAATGATTGTGTGAATTCTTTTGTGCCATTTTCCTCTTGGCTTCCTAGCCTGCTCCCTTGCTGGTCATACTTGGGGCTTCTCAGTGAGATTTCTTCCCTTTTCACCCAGAATTTTTCTCTATACCCATCTATGGAAGTGGTATATAAAGTTTTAAATAAATACTCTTAGTCTTACCATAGTCATTATTAACGTAAGTTTTAACTTCAATATTAGAAACTCTTTATTCACATTTTTAAATGATTTTTATAAGTAGTCTGCTGAACAAAGGTAACAATTCCTTGTATCATTTAGATTTCAAGTTGTTTCTACTTTTCACTATTAAAAATGTGATGTATATATTATACTGTAATATTATACTGTAATAAAATGCTCTTTAAAATGTGGTAGCAAATATTTTTATACATAATACTTTACAATGTTTTTTTAATTATTGTCTTAAATGGATTCCAAAAAGTAGATCAAAAGATGTGTTTTAAAGCTTTTATTGTATGTTATCAAATCGCTTTCCAAAAGAATTCTCTCAACTTATTCTACCACCACCATGTGTGAAACTCCTGTTCATCTTTACCAAAGATCTATATGATTGTTTTTCTTTTGTTTACCTGATAACCAAAATATCTTTTTATTGTGATAAACCCTTACTACTGATGTTGAAGGGTTTTCTATATATTTATGACCATTCTTTTGAAAATTGCTTTTTTTGTTTGTCTTTTGAGACAGTGTCTCACTCTGTTGCCCAGGCATGAGAGCAGTGGCATCATCATAGCTCACTGCAACCTCAAATTCCTGGGCTCAAGTGATCCTCCTGCCTCAGCCTCATGGATAGCTGGAACTACAGGCACGTGCTGCCATACCCAGCTAATTTTTGTATTTTTTATGGAGATGGAGTCTCCCTATATTGCTCAGGCTGGTCTCGAACTCCTGACCTCAAGCAATTCTCCCATCTTGGCCTCCCAAAGTGCTAGGATTATGGGCATGAGCCACCGTTCCCAGCCTTCCAAATTGTTTATAGTCTCTTTTCATTTACCTATTGGAATATTTATTAGTAAGAAGTAATCTTAAGGGTATAATAATAAAATTGATATTATAGCCATTTCAAATAAGGCAATCAAAAGGAAGAAAGTACATGTTCACTCCATTAAAAAGATAAAATGGAAAATAAGCTTCAGAAAGACAGATGAGAATATTTAAGAAACGCAAATAGATTCACTTGAGACATAGCATAGCAGAAAATGAATTGGACTGAAATTCTGTAGTGTTAGAGTTAGATCTTGCTTTATGACTGACTGATTTGTAGTAGGACATATGGCTAAATGTTTAACTTCTCTTATTTGTAAAAGGAAAATAATATTGTCTTCTAATCGCCTGGGGTGGGAGGCAATAGTGGGAATGGTAATACTGGCAATAAAGACTTTTTACCACAAAGGGTGTGGAGCAGGAGGACAGCCTAAGTTCCTTTCCTCAAATACAAGACTATGGCCAGATGAGTTGGGAATTGGTGTCTACATGGAGACAAGAAAGACCAGAGAAGCCCCTTCCCCTTGTCTGTCCCCCTCCACGCCTCCAAACAAATCATGCAATGCCATTTATTAATATATAGACATAGATTTAAGTCTCCTTTCAGAGTAGGATTTAAATTCTAGATAAGTTTTTGTGATTGAGACAGAAATTATTAACTAAGGGTATGTTGGTCTGAATTTTATATGAGCCCGTAAAGTCTCATTTAAAAAAAAAAAAAAAAGTCACATACCGAACAGTATTCTGTACATCAAAGAGATGAAAGATTAAAAAAATAAAAAATAATAAAAAACTCATGGGATTTGAACCTGTGATTTCAGAGATTCTACTCCAAAGCTGCTTTTCTGCCGTCAAGCTCTGTCCTCTGGCTAAGAACATATTTTAATGCAAATGAGCCAATAGCCAGGTGGTTGGTTCTATTCTAGCATATCAGGAGGGTGAGTTCATCACTCACATCCTTAGCTTGTTTGAAAAGCATGTTTCATGATAAATCTTTTTCTGTTCCCCAAAAGAAGTGCCCTAAAATCTTTACATGAAAAACAAAAATGTTAAATATATCTACTAAGTTGTGCCCTTTATAGCCTCGTACCTTTTATGTATTCCATGATTGTGTGCATGGGTTCCAGGTCATAGACTGATCAATGATCTGACTCTCTTGTGAATAAGCAGGACCAATGTAACCAAGCAGTTATTGTGTTTGTGTGAAGAAAAACTGATTTGAGTTAATTGCTTTCTTTCCTTAAGTTCCCATAGACCACTGAAGACCACATTTATATGTAGCTACATACTCTGTAACTAGTTAAAGGAGTGTACTATTAGATGTCCTTACCTCTCTTACTAAGGAAATGTAAAGAATGATTTATGAAGTAGAAATATTTTACAGATGGGAGGGAAGACCCCTTACTCCTTTATATTTTGAAAATATAAATTTTCAAAATAATAGCTAGGTTTTATGTAATTCTTCTTACCCTATTTCCCTATTTCTTTTTTTATTATTTAATAGTTTATATAGTTTGATAAACTTAGCCCTGAAATATCCATTACCAAAAAGAAACTGAACTCCCGAAATGTATAAGGTACATACATTTTAATCTTTTAAAACTAAAGTTTGATCTTTTGGCCAGAGAAGCTCTTAATAATGTATTATCAACATGCTAGATTCATTCTATAAGATAATTCTTATTCTGATGAAGTCATTCACAGTCCAGCCTGAAATTTGGGCTAATTGTTCTAAATGTAATAGAAACATAGCTCAGAAAAGAAGGATTGGTCCTAAGTTAGAGAGACCATTTTTGACATCTAGGAAGGAAAATGTGAAATGAGTGTATTTGTTTAGTAATAAAATTAATTATAAATGGCAAAATGGAGTCAATAATTTACACTTTTTTCCTTTCAGGTTATGCGTTAGACCCTTCATTAGATAATCATCAAGTGTCTGCTAAATATATTGGTTCTGTAGAAGAAGCTGAAAAAAATCAAGGTAATTTATTTGAAATATTTCATATCAAATATATATACCTATAATAAGTGTTTTTCATATTGACTTTAATTAGACAGTAGGAAAAAGCTAGTATTTTATTTAGCCCTTGATTTTTTTTTTTCGTTTTCTTTTTTATTTAAAGACAGGGTCTTACTCTGTTGCCCAGGCTGGAGTACAGTGCCATGATCATAGTTCACTATAGCCTTGAACTCCTGGGCTCAAGCATTCCTACCTCAGTCCCCTGTGTAGCTGGGACTGCAGGTGTGTGCCACCATGCCTGGTTAATTGTTTTTGTAGAAGTGAGATCTTGTTATGTAGCCCAGGCCCGTCCGGACATCCTGGCCTCAAGATATCCTCCCACCTCAATCTTCCAAAATGCTGGGATTTAGGTGTGAGCCACAGTGCCCCACCTCTTGATTTTGTTTTTTAAAGTTAAGACAATAGAGTGATACAGTTTAGAGCAATAATAAATTATAATTAATGTATAGATAATTTTGGCAGTTGACTTCTCAACACTAATGTCAATCTATATTTTAACAGAGCAGAAAAATTTTATTTTTCATGTCTGTGAAGATTGTCTTTGAAGGATTGCTTTAAAGGCTGAGTTTGAATATGTGTTATGAAATACGTTTGTGCTCATATTCATTTTGTACTTATTATAATAAGACAAAGCATCATACTAACTTGTCACAAAGCTCATCAGCCCATTGGACCATTATCCATAAAGCGTCATTAAAAGAATGTGCAGGTTGCATGGGACACTTCTACTTAGTAGCTATAGACCCTATATGATGAAGCTGCCTTCTGTGCATGAGCTAGATTATAGTTAAAATCAAATTTTAACAAACTTTTGTCATGAAACATAGCTACAAGAAACTGATCAGAATTAATGTACGTAGACTTTTCTTCTTTACGTTGGACCTCTGCAAGCCATATCTAAATGTGGCTAGATTCTTAATTAACTTATGCCCATGACTCCCATAAACCTTTCTTTTTCCAATTTAAGTACTGTGCCACCTCCTACTAATCAATCAAAATCTCAACCAGAAAACTGCTCTTTCCTCTTTTATTTTACTGTTAACATTAATGCTATTAGAGGTCAAGTTTAGATTGAGATCACTTGGAAGAAATACCAAACAAGGTTTTGTTTGATTTATATTGTGTTACAAGTGAAGTGAAGATAATTTACTAAGTACTTACTGTAATTTAATTCCATTTTTAAATGATAAATTAAAGTTTATTCTTGCTTTCAAAGGTAGCTTTATCATTATGTAGCAGTACTGAGTTACTGGGTTTCTTTCAAAAAGTGGTAAAAATCCACAGATACAGGTGTTTGATTCATTAAAAGGGTTATATACCATTGTAAGATTATGTATTTGGGTCTTTTCTTTGAATACACCGTATTAGAATTTGCAAAATATTACATTTGTAGAAAGCTTCTTTCTCTAGAAGGTTGAATCCCTTTTTATGTAGCATGAGTTGGTATATGTGTCAGATTCGTACAGATTTTATTTTGTTTTTTAATAAATCTTTGGTCACTTGAACAATCACCTTTCTTTAACCATATAAGATAAAGTTATATATATGCTGATATATCTTTAGAAAGTATACATATTTGTGATTGCTCTCTTTTTTTCTTTCTTTTTTTTGGTTAATATAGGTTTAACTGTGTTTGAAACTGGTCAGAAGAAAATAGAAAAGAGGAAAAAGTTCAAAGAAAATGATGCATCTAATATTGATGGTTTCTTAGGACCATGGGCAAAATATGTGGATGAAAAAGATGTAGCCAAACCTTCAGAGGTAAGCTTTGATGTTTTTCATTGTCAATTCAGTTGTATGCTGTGCCTCCATGAAGGAAATCTGTATTAATTAATAAACTGGAGATTTCCTTAGAGAGCCAAATGACTCATCAAAATTTCTCTGCCTTAGTTCATTATGAAAATATAATAAAATTTCTTTGTTTTTCTTTGGAATATTGGTTTACCTTTTTTGCTGATTTCTTTTGTACTTTCTTATTAAAATATAATAGTGGACAATGTTCAATAAAGATTACTTGATATTGCTATTAAGCTGCCATGGTAGCTGTTCTTCTGATACCAGACCTTCAGATATTAACTACAGAATCAGCCTTTCTATGATACTAGAAGTGATGGTAGGTTTTATTTATTTATTTATTTAAAATTGTAAACAAATTTTATCTATGTTGTTTAAAATAATACTGCTACGAAGTTTATAAAGTAAAAGTACAGAGCTCTACCCTTCCCTTCCCCACCTTCTAATCCCACTGTCTCTATGAGCTAAGCATTGTTCTAGGTCCCAGGGATACAGCAATGGACAAGATCAAGAAAAGCCCGTCCTCATGAAGCTTACATTCTAGGTGTCACCTACATCCAGTAAATCTGTGTTGCGTACATCCAGTAAATCTGTATCTATAAAAACAAGTCAATAGATGATCTCTAAAATAAATAAATAGCAGCATATGTTTGTTTATTTTAGAGATCATCTGTTGACCTTGTTATTATAGACAGATTTACTGCCACCTCATCTCCCCTCCACAGCTCCTCCCAAAAGAATTGTGTCACAAATCTATAGTTGTTACTTATATCCCTATGACTGTGTAAAAGGTATTTACTGAAGAACAACATTGTCTACTAAAATTCAGTTTCTTTTCTGGTACAGATTTTCTAATTGCTTTGTCTTTTCACTTGCATAATTAGCATAACATGTTGAATTTATTTCTAAGTGTTCCAGAAGGATGAATTTTGTATAAATCAGTTTTAAAGTATTATCTAGTATTCATTATATGTTAAATGCTATTTCATAATCTATGGGAGAGGTAATCAATCTCTGCTTATGGAAGAGTCAAGCTTGTTATCCTGGGACACATGCTTGTAAGCTGTTGCTTCAGCAAAAATGTGGACCTTATTATAAAGAATTTGTGACCAACTTTGAGCATGATGGGGTTCTAGAACATTCATTTTAAAGTTCACTCCTTAATTTCCTTAGGAAGAACAAAAAGAATTGGATGAAATCACAGCAAAGAGGCAGAAAAAAGGCAAACAGGAAGAAGAGAAACCTGGGGAAGAGAAGACAATCTTACATGGTAATATATTTTTTATACTTCTTTATTTTATGAAAATCTTTCATATTACTGTATTCTCTGTTCATATAACATTAATTAACTTTACCATCAGCTGTTATAAAATCATTATATTAAGAATAATTATGTTGGACAATATGTATCCCAAAGAAATTACAGCAGACTCTTCTGTGTACTAATAAAGGAGAGAGAATAGCATGATTAATGGCAGCCACAGATTTTTTTTTTGAAGTGTTAATGAATAAAAAAATGATAAAGAAGAAATTGAATGCTCTACAATCTGTTCTTTCCTAAGGCAAAGTTGACTCTTTTCTATGTTAATAGTACTCCAGTCATTTTAACTGTTTTTAACCCCAGCCAAATATTCAGATATTCTCACAGTTCATGACCATTGCTAAATTATACTTGAAAAGGATAAACTTTGTTTTTCATGTGACTGATTGGAGATTAAGACTCTCCTACTTATTTTGACTTGTGGAAGGAAATGCATAGTAACCAAATAAATTATAGTCTAGAATGTACCTGTTCTTTAATAATTAGTTATATTTAGGAAATTATGTAGTCATTATCTGAAACTGTAAAGTATAATTCAGCACTGATAATGTTAATTATTCTGTTGTTATATTACATCAAATATTTAGGTTTGATGAAGCCATATTGAGTTCCTGAAGTTTCAGTTTTATCTCCAAGGAGTCTATTCAGTATTATGGTGCTTAAAACCATAATAATAACAATAACATAATAATAATAGCATTTATTGAGTACTGACTCTGTGCCAGGTATGCTGCTAAATGCTTTATGTATACTGTGTAATTTAATTTCCACAGGTGACTTTATTCTAAAATTTGTAGCGAAAGTGGGAAAAGAGAAATGAAAAGAAACCAGAAAGGCATTAAAGAGGAAAGTGGGGGAAAAGGATAGTTGATATTTTTTGTTTTGTTTTAACTTCCTTCTTATCCTGTTTTGCTTCTGATTCTTTACCAGTGACTCACAAGGCCCAAGTTTTATCTTTTCTTCCCTCACTGTAATTATACTGCAGTGAAGTCTTTATTATATATCACTAAAATGTGTAACTGAGAAATAGAAGTATAGATCTTATTTAAAGGTCTAATAATCTCAAGGTATTTAGGAATTCCAAAATACTACCTCCAGTTGTAAATGATAGCAAATGATTTCAAGCAGCCAAATCTTAGCTGACTCTTGATCTTAACATCATGAGTGTTATTACCTAAACCTTAATATGGCATGATATCCCTACGAATAAAATACTTTAAGAATATAGATTTCATAACCATGGCTTATAATTTGTTCATTGATTTCCTTTACCTTCTTGTTTCAGTTAAAGAAATGTATGACTATCAAGGCAGGTCCTATCTTCACATTCCTCAGGATGTTGGTGTTAATCTGCGGTCAACTGTGCCACCTGAGAAGTGTTATCTTCCCAAAAAACAAATTCATGTGTGGTCTGGACACACAAAGGTAGGCAAGTAGGTTGTTTCTGTTTCCTGTAATGTTATAATAGTGAAGCCAATGTAGTTTCAGCTATTGATGTGTAACATTCAGTATTTCTGGTAAAGATGCAGGGAAGTCAAATTGAAGATAAACCTGAGTTAGGCTCTGGAGATGCCCACACATATCAGTCACAAATGACTAATCAGTCTTCAAGGCCATCTGAATTGGCCATGACATACCATTCATGGTTCAGTGTCCTGCCCCCTTGTGGTAGCCCAGGCCTTTCCTCACAAGCTTCTGCCACAATCTGCTTCCTCTTGGGCACCAAATCAGCGAGTAGTGGGCTGGTACTAGCACCAAGTCTTCTGCTTAGCCTCAGTAATCTGGCATTAGCTCTTGTGGTTATCAAACTTGGAGAAATCAGATGCTCCCTGGTTCATAAACTATGCTAATGTTGAAACTAATGTAGAGACAAAATACATGAAAACTTTAGGTATTGATATTCTTTGTCATGTGCACTATTTCAACTGATAATTTCCAGCTTTTTGCGAAGACCAAAGGGACTAAGTAAAAGAAAGAAGAGAAGTGGGGGCATTAGCAACTTGATTAACTCAGGATTCCCTTGGGTGAGGAAGTCAATATTAAAGGTTAAAAAAAAAAATCTTCAAAAGCTTAGTCTCAGTAAGGTCTGCTCCTGGAATACTAATGAAGGTTATCCTAGGTCATGATTTTTGGAATGAAGAAAAATAGCAAATTAGGTTGCTTAAAATATACTGTCTTTTCTTGATGTTTAATTTTAGCTGATATTTAGAATGCTTCTGGTTGATAACTATAATACCTTTTTATAGGGTGTCAGTGCAGTCAGATTGTTTCCTGTCTCCGGCCATTTATTGCTGTCTTGTTCCATGGACTGTAAAATCAAGGTGAGTTTTCAGTAACAGGAGTGCTGCAAAGCTAGTTCTTTTGTTAAATCTATTTGGTCAATTATAAATAAATTTGGGTTTATTAGGCAATTAGAAGCTAATTATTTTCTCTTAGGCCCTGTGAATGCAGCGATTTACGAACTGCTTCCAAACATGTAGATTCAAATATGGCTCTGTGGTTCAGTTGGCTAGGCTCTTCTTTAAGCTTAGACAACTGATTAGAATGTAATCCAGTAACTTTGGCTTTAGACACATAAATATTTAATCACTAATAATGCATTTTTATAGATATTTTGGATAGGTAACTGAGTTCATTTGTTTCTCTGAACCTTATGAGGTAGAGAGGACACATGATAGAAATCCTGTTTTTAGAGAGTAGACAATGTAATTCATCCTTTTTCTTCTAAATACTAGTAGACACCAAGTAGCAAAAATGTTCCCAGCCCCTTCTCCCACTTTGTCTATTCTCAGGAAGCTCCACCTTTAGCTTCTTTTCAGCCATAGCATGTGTGGTAGAAAAAAACTCAGTTACCAGTGCATGTCAACTTGAATATGAGGAAAGCCTTGAAAAAAATTTTTTAAATCTGAAAGGATAGTTATTTTTTTGTGTGTCTTCTCTCTGTTTAGACCATTAAGAACTGTTATGATGGTTCAATAAATACCAACTGTATAGCACTCTTGGGGCTTGGAAAGTTGAATCATTAAAATTTAATCTTTTATAAATAATTCATGGATATTAACAACATATAAAGGCAACTGCCTTTGATAAGAGCAACCATTTGGCATTTGTCTCTAACAGCTTAAAATGACAGACCAGCAGTTTTGGTGTAAAAACTCTTATCTCCTTTAACTTTTACTTTCTATAGACTATGTTAATTGAGATGGTCTTCTCTCTGACCAACCAAAAAGCATAGAATTCAGTTTAGTCCACTTCTATTAACATTTATTAGGTGCCTATTGTGTGCAAGGGACTGTGGGTAAAAAATTGTTAAGGTACTGTCCTTGCCCTTAGAGTGATCATGATGTTATGATATAAGTGATTATTACAGAAGCAGACACAAGATACTCTGATTTCAAAGAGGAAGCATATACTTCAGTAGGAAGGTTAACTAAGTAAAGTGTGGGGGGCCGGAAGTAGAGTATGCTTGAGACAAGTGAATAGAATGAATCAGTATGATGCGTGCTGAAAACCAAAACAGTTCTGTGGTTGCTAGAGCATAAAATCTAACAGGCAAAGAATGATTACAGTCATGGCAAGAGACCAGGTCTCGGAGGTCCTTGCCTGGTATGCTGCGGTAACCGAGACTGTATCCTCTTGGCACTGGCTAGCAAATGCTTTCTATTTCAGAACACTAGCAACAGTGTTGAGGACTGGATTTGAGGCAGACAAAAATAGAGCTAGTTTTGAAGGTATTGTATTAATCTACTTTAGATGTGATAAGAGTTGTCAGCCTGTTATTTTACTCTGTATCATTATTTTCATATAGCTTCTGTAATAGTTATTACTTGAGAAAAGTAAAAAAAAAGTATCAAAATATTATATACATGGCAGTTTTAATAACATTTAATTCCTTTAAAAGCAATTTGTAGTATTTTCATCATAGACAATATATAAAACAGAGAAAATAACAGTAAAAAATGAAAATCATCTGAATTAACTCCATCTATAGTTCTCTTGATATTTTGATGTAAAGATCTTTAAAACTCCTTGGTTTTAAGAAGTTTGTTTGTATGTTCCAAGTAGTACAACAGTACTGTTAGTACAAAGTAGCTGCGTCAAGCAATATTTAATGATTAAATCCCTTGTACACACACAGATATGCACACACTTAGCCAGCATATGACTGTTGTCACTGATCGAAAGACTTTTATTAAATTTAGTATTTCCATGTATTGTTTTTTCCTAGCTATGGGAGGTTTATGGAGACCGGCGCTGTTTGCGAACATTTATTGGTAATATTTCTTTTCTCTCTGGTTATAAATCTGTTTGGGAAGACTTTTTAAAGTAATGACATCATTGACAGTAATTTTACTATGTTGTTATAAAGGAAAGTCTTCATAGACTTGAACTGAGTCTGGAAGGAGGAGTAAGTCTCCCCGGGTAGATAAAGAGAGCTAGGAAGTGAGAGCAGCAGAAGCAAAAGCAAAAGTGATGTGAGAAACATGCCACTTTGGGAGAACCACGTATGTTTTAGGATTGCCAGGGTATGGGGAATGGTGAGAGACAGAAGTAGAGAAAAGTAGCAGGAAGGGGACCAGAGTGTGGATGACCTTGTGGACCATCAATAAAGAGTTTAGACTCTATTCTAAGGCATTGAGGAGCCATTAAAGAGCTCCTACAGGAAAGCAACATGATTGAAGTTTACAAAGATCACTTAGCAATATGGAGGATGCTTTGGTAGGGCAAGCTTGGAGGAAGGGACGTGAATTACATGGTTATTTCATTGATCTGAATTAGAGATGATGAAAGTCTGAACCAAAGCAGCAGAAATAGAGAAGAAAGGAACTGTTAAGCCTTAAAAGCAATAGGATTTAGTAATGGGAAGTCAGTGATCACAGTGATGCAGAAATCTAGGGTGACTCCCAGGTGGCTGGAGGGATGGTGGCGCCATTCACCAAGAGAGGGAACATAAGAGGATGATGAGATTTAGGAGTCATTGAATTTGAGCTGCCTTTGGGGTATTCAGGTGAAAATGTCCAGTAAGCAATTAGATAGCTAGATGTTGAGCTTTAAAGAGAGGCTGGGAATTGGCAGCTAAAGTATGCGAAAGGGTAAGATTGAAGGAACTCTTTCAAGAAAAGAAGAGGGCCAAAGGGAGGACAGCTTTGTGACAACCAGCCTTCTTGGTAGAGAAAGGTTTATTGTCTTTGTCAAAATTTCATGAGAAGACCACTCTTTCCAGATTTAACTGTACCACGTTGAAACTCTGTGTACATGATCGTGGCTCTGTTTTTAGATTAAAGTGGGAGTCTGTTCTGCACTGCTTTGTTATGATTTTAGAGTCTCCCTACAAATAAATACTGCCCAAGATGCCACCACAGCCTAGAGGAAAACTTGTGGAAAGGCTCTTAGCTGCGTACTGGAGAACAAAATGTCTCTGTCAAACACAGTGTATTTGGTTCCCATCTGTTTCCCCGGTTCTAGCAGATCATTTTTTAGTGGAAAACTGAAATTTTCCTCTTTAGGAAGCAAGAATAGCAGCTCTGACTGGGACTCCCACTTTAGAAAAGAATGCCTCATTGCGATGGCACATACTGCCTGACGGGAGTTCACTGGTGGTGGTAGTTTAGGGTTTAGGGATGCTGCGTGTGGTTGACAATTTGTGCCATGCACATTTTGCACAACTGTACATGTCTTGGTCATGGGGTAATAAAAATAGGAAAGTTTCTGGTTTTGTTTAGCCATATTTTATTTGTCCCTGTAACTTTCCAAAAGAGTTGATTAGTCTGGCAAGATTGATTTCTAAGTAAAGCGTAATCAGCACCTTAAAATTAAATGCCATCTTAAAACAAAACAGAAGCTAATATTACAGTTTTCAAAAAGGCTTATTTAGTCTCTGAGATTCTGAATCAGTTTGTGAAATTTGGTAATGTGATCATAGAAATATACAATTATTGAACAAGGGCTACAATTTCTTGAGCGTTAGGTTTAGGTCACTTTGTTTTCACTTCCAGCCTGGTAAGCAATCTAAGAGTGAACCTCCAAATTTTCAGCAGTCATTTCTTTCATTGGCAATAATTGGCCTATTATGTTTCCATAAATTCTTAGCTGCTTAGTCATCAGTTGTATGTACTGCATATTAAGAGATTGCCATGACAGGCTTTAAAAAAGAGTTAGACCTTTTCTCTTGGTTCTTACCAGAACGTTATGCATCAGAACCACCTGAAGAAATTCTTAAAGGGGAAAAACACCCACACTCCGAAGCCCACACGTAACGTAAATTAAGTGATGGGGTTCCATTGACCTTGACTCACAGCTTGACTTGAGATCTGCTGTTTAATGCTGTTTCTCTTTATGGTGTTTATGTTTAAAGAGAAGATAACGAAACTTCATCTCACTGCCATTTCTATTTGGCTCTGCCTTTAGGTCACAGTAAAGCTGTTAGGGACATCTGCTTTAATACTGCAGGAACACAGTTCCTCAGCGCAGCGTATGACAGGTATCTGAAGCTCTGGGACACTGAGACAGGTAAGAGCTCACTTACACTAATACATATTAATCTTAGAAGTTATCATTTTTATATGAAACAGTCTGAGCAGTCTTTTGTGGCAAAATGGCTCCTTCTCTAACTGTTAATTCTCATACTATTGACTATCAGCTAATATCACAAAATGTGTTTGTAGGGTTGAAACTGTTTAAGTAGCTCTTTTGCTATGAAACTTTGTTTCCACCAGATACAGTATATAAAGCAAACATTATTGATAGACAAGAAAATTTGAAATCTTCCATAGACCATCTAATTTATCTTTTTGTTCCCCCACATCAACCTAGAACAGTGCATTACACGTAATAGAAACACAATAAATGTCTGATGAACAGGATTAAATTTAATTGCTCAAATTGATTAAAATGTAGATCTGAACTTCCATGGCACAGTTGGTTTTATATATTCACAGCCATGTTAATAGCATTGTATGTTGTGGCTAATATAATTTTATATAATTAAAAAATCATCTTTTAATCTTACTAAGGTTTAAGGGTAATGATAACAGCTAATATTTATTAAGCACTGTTTACTAGGTATAATGCTAAGTAAACATTGATATGCAGTATCTCGTTCAATCTTAATATATCCCTATGAGGTAAGTACTGTTAATACTTTATAGATAAGGAAACTAAGGCTTAAAGAGGTAACTTTTCCAGGGTCACACAGCTGGTAAGTGGCAGAGTTGGGTTCAAACCAAGGTCTCTCTGATGCCAAGCCTGGTCTCTTCGCCTCTTCAGCAGTGCTTTAAAATTACTGATGCCTGGGTCCCACCCTCAGAGCTACTTCTGTAATTGGTCCAGGCTGTGGACCATGGTTTCTACTGTGTAGCCAAGACTGAAAGACCACCATTCTGCAGACTCTTCTAAAAATCAACATAGGCTATACCTACAGTAAAGTGTATAAAGTGCATAAATATTCAGTGATTTTTTTTCTTTTTTTGTAAACGTATCTATGCAGTTGTTTACCGTAAAGATCAGAATATCCCAACATTTCCAGTACTCAGTAAGGGTACTGGATGCCCTTTTCCAGTCTGTACCCACTCCCACTAACCACTTCTGTCATTATGAATTCACTTTTCCTGTTCTTGAACTTCTTAAATGCAATCATACCATTCTTTTTTGTTTCTAGTTCCTTTCACTCAACATAATGTCTGAGATTCATCCATGTGGCTTGTACTGGTAGTTTGTTCTCTTTTATTGCTTACAATATTCCTTTATATGAATGGAACTATAATTTATTCTGTAATTGGTGATATAGATTTAGTTTTGAAAAACATTTTTAATCATTTAAAATCTGTGAAAAAGAACAATATAGTTTATAGTACAGAGCAAGCAGGCTGCTCTTTCTCAAAATTTATTAAGCAAATGATCTCTAGATCTTAATCTCATAGTCATCTTTTAGTGGTCAAATTTATTTTACCTATTTTATTTGAATCTTTGGTTTTAGGACAGTGTATATCAAGATTTACAAACCGAAAAGTGCCCTATTGTGTCAAATTCAATCCTGATGAAGATAAGCAAAATCTCTTTGTCGCTGGGATGTCGGATAAGAAGATTGTGCAAGTAAGTGTTTTCACGGTATTTTTATTAAGATTCATAAGCTTTATGTTATATCAGGGAATAGAATAAGGAATATTAACTCATTTAATGTTCACTACTCTTAAGGACTACTGATGCTCAGTTCTTAGTAGAAAACAGTGAGTTCATAAAAATATGATGTGGGAGATCTTTTCCCTCTCCACTTTCCAGAATTATAATCCTTGTTCGTTTTCGTAAACCTGCTCTGCTTCCGTCTTTACCTTTTCTCTTATTTGACATGTAGTGGGACATTCGAAGTGGAGAAATTGTGCAGGAATATGATCGGCATTTGGGAGCTGTCAACACCATTGTTTTTGTTGATGAGAATAGGAGATTTGTGAGCACATCTGATGATAAGAGCCTAAGAGTTTGGGAATGGTGAGTTTCTATCAGTAGAAAATCTGATTTATATAAAGCAAGCAATTAAAAAATTTGTAGCCAAAGACAAAGCTCGATAATATGAAACTATTTGAGTATTTTTACAACTGTGATCCTGGCTTACCAGTCAAATGGTTTTAATTGTTTAAGTATCCACAATATGGAAATAAAAATCTAAATATGCTACCCCTCATAGTTTGGATAGTCTTTCCAAAGATGTATATTTTGAGTTGTTTTTCTCTATCTTAGATGATAGATTTGTATTGCTCCATCTTACATTCTTTATTAGGTATCTTATTCATCTTTGCAAAATGACTGGCAAGAAGTTGGGGGATTAAGCATAAGATCCTGGCCTCACAACCAACCCAAAGAAAATACGGGTGTCTTTCTTAGTTTTTAAATGCTTGCTTTATGATTATTCAATGCTGAAAGTTGCCCCATATTATCACCCTTGTATAAATGTTTTACTCGTAGAATATAATCATAATATATTTGTTAATTTTGCTGTCCTAGAGAAAAGAAGATTTTTCTAAAGTCAAGAAATACTAAAGCTAATTTAATTATCATAGATCATGTTTTATAATTTAGTTGCAAAAAATGCATAACAATCTTTCTGTTAAAATGAATGTTTGGATGGAACCCAGCTTGCTTTTACAGCCAGTTATGAAGCACAGCTTAACCATGATTACAGCCTAGCAAGGACTAGAAAATGTGTCTTCCCACCCCCAGAAGTTGTTCTACTTTAAGAAGAAGTGAGAAGCCTTGAACCACAGTCAGTGGTTTTCTCCTCAAACTGAGTCCCTTTAGGGAGCTGAGCAGGTCCCTAACCATTGTCAAGACAATTTGGGTAATTGAAGACCTAATGTAATTTAACTGCAGTTTCTCCCACGCTCACCGCCACCACTACACGCCTCCAGATTATCCCCAATTAGTGGAGAGTTACTGTACTTGATAGCATTATCCTTAAGGTCCATGGTTTGAGACTACCTTATAACTAAAATCTTTCTTCAGAAACGTTCTTTACAGAGAATCTGATATAGACACCAAGTTTTATACGAGCCACCTTAGATCGTTTGCACAATGCTCTGGAGAATACACACACACACACACACACATTTGTTTTGTTTTGTGTATTTTACCAGTTTGATTATACTTAAAGTTTCAGATGTTTCTACCTTCAGGTGATATTTCAGCTCCATTCTTAAATGTAGAGTGGTACAAAACAAATTTGCAAATATTTAAATGTTGTAGCAATTACAGGGCTTAAGAAGATTTGTGTGTGTTTTCTAAAGTAAAACATTGGTCAGCAAAGATTTTCTATTAAATTAAGGGTGATAATTAGCATGCTTCTTTTTATTTCCTCTTGGATCTTAAGAAATGCTCCTAAAAAGTCATGGTGCTGTTTGTTTGAAATGACGACGTCCTTTAGATTTCAGTTTATCCCTTGCTTACTATCAGAGCCATCATGATCAATCGTCAGAGCCTGTTCTCTGCCATCCCACACTATTTTTTGCTTTCCACAGCTTTAGCATACTTTCATGCTTATTTGTTCCTCTTTCCTGACAAGTTCTTTAACCTTGATTGAAAAAAGTGTCAGTCATGCTTACTGTCTGTCCCCAGCACCAACACAGTGCCTGGCACACAGTATGCACTTAATACCTAAAGAAGTCATTGTTGTAATTATTAAGGATGTTATATTTATTGAGCCCTTTCTATATGCCAGTCACTATGCTAAGCATTTTTATGTGAACTATTTGATTTAATATGCAAAGCAATCCTATGAGATAGGTACATTTGTTATCCCCATTCTATAAATGAGGAAACTAAGATGGGTTAAGTAATTTTCCCAAGGTTATATAGGACCTGAAAGGGTCAGAGTTCACATTCAGGTCAAACTGATTCCTGAGCTTGAGTTTTTGATCATATGGAAGGGGCTAGTTAGATGAATAAAGGGACTGGTGGGGAGAGAAGGTAACTTGTATTCTGTTTGATTAGTGAGAAATTAATAAATGTGAGGATCAGTCTTGCTACAAAGACAAGTAGGAAGCAAAACCAGCGCAGGATCCCCAGAACTGTGCTTCACTGCATAAGCCATTCCTAAGAGCCATTACTAGTGATACAGGCAGCTTGCATAGGAAGGGAAAGAAGGCCCTGACCTCCTCCAAGTGAGAGTTGGCCTCAGCGGTAGGAGAATTAGCAACTCTGGGGCCTTCAGACAAGTGGTGTTTGCCAAACTTTTACTACATACACCCTATACCTGCTTAGAATACAAGAAACAAACCAAAGGAAACTGGGCTTTCTTAAGCAATACTATATAAACTAACATTTATGTAGTTCTAAAGGAGAATAGAGATGATATTAGAATTTCGCAGCCTATGGTATTTTAATTAGCCAAATGCATAAAATGTCAGAGATGTGTTTTCTCCAGAAGCTCTTAATTTTGGTAGAATATTTTTAAAAGAAAATTTTACAAAGCGTGACACTACTGTTTATCTTTTATCTTTAAATTTTCATAGACTTTTGTTGGGGGTTTTTTGGTGAATTAATTTCCAAACTGAAGATTATTTGTAACATATGAGTTATAACTTATTATACTGAATTACAGTATCTAATTAGAAAATTATGTGTTTATTAAATATAACTATTCCTAGCAGACATTTTTACTAGAAGTCTACAAGGTAGTTCAGATTCATTTTTTTGTTCTAGAATTTGTTGTATCAAATGAAGTGTCTGTTTGAATTTGTTTACTGAAGCTGAACTATGGTTAATTTAATTTTCAAGTGCTCTTATGTTTTAAATCCATGCTATAAGATTATTAGCCACTAATAATAAACATGGAGAGGAAAAAAACACCAACCTTTTTTAGATTGAGGCTCTTTTTAATACATTTGGGTCATTCTGAATGTCAGTCCTCACTGGTGGCTTACAGCTATAAAGGGCCAAAGATCTGACAGATGATGTTGTTCCCCAGGTCACACCAGAAAATATTCCTCTAACCAAGACCCCGACAGAAGTTTTCTTCTAATCATTTGCTCCTACTGCTGGGTAAATGGACAAATGGATAAAGAAAATCCCTACATGAAGGCAAATTACTATTTTCCAGTTAATGATAGTATTGGAACCCAAATCAAAGTTTGAAATTGAAATTGCTGCTCTATATTCTATGTGATTCTTCAGGTTACATTTCCCACATATTACTCTGTAAAAGACATTTCTGGTCTCCTGAAACGCAACAAGACCAAAAGTCCTTTCAGAATTACTAAAGCATTTTTATCGTGGAGAATATTAAAAAGGTAGTTAGAACTTTTGATGGTTCTAAATTTAGGTGACAGTTTTGGATTCTTGTTTTTGTTTTAGCATTTATGTCTCTCACATGAGATTTATTTTTTTAATGTTTTTTCTCCTGCACTGTACACATTTGAAATGCTTTACATGTAAACTGAAAATAGTCCAGGTACCAGGCACTTAATCTCTCTGGCCTTAGTTATTATTTCTGGATGTGCTGGACCAGCTCACAGTTCCCTATGGCTATGCCTGCCATCCCCTTGCATTGCTGAAGCCTGTTTAACACTTACCCACTCAGAGTAACAAGTTGAGGTTGACTGGCTGGTAAAATAATACTTCCCTGCGACCTTGCCTCAGACATCTTGCTTCTGCCCACCATGGTACATTTTTAGATGAGTTCATTATTAAAGAACTTTTAGTCACAGATTTTTTTAACATAAAGGGCAAAGTTTAAATAAAATAGAAAACAAAATCACTGGCACTGTTATATATCATAAAGAATAGTCATTAATAAAGTAAAAGATTTATAATAAGTAATACAATATCATTTTGTGATTTTCCTTCTTCCAGGAAGTTTCATTAAAGGTCTATTAAATATATGAATTCAAGAGTTTGCTTTTTATTTGGATATTAACCCTTTGTTTTAGATATAATTGTTCTAAAGGTGCTTTTT
>RJWJ010024620.1:0-24683 GCA_004363605.1 Indri indri | reverse complement strand
AAGAAGAAGAAGAAGAAGGCAAGGCCCTGGGGCGTGTGGGCCACTGGGTGGGAAGATGAACTCTTTCCCTACCCAGGACTAGTCCCAGTGCTGTGTCCCAATCCCCCGCCCTCCACTTACTCTGGGCTCTTTCCCCCTTTTCCGATTCTCTAACCTCCCCCTCTCCGTGGGCAAATCCCTTCCAGCTCTAAAGACCAAAACAAAAAATCTGCCTTTATCTATATTGCTCTCCTACCCTTCGAAATAAGCTTGTCACAAAAGCAGATTCTTATCACATCGCACCGTCCGCAATTACTCTTTAATGGACCACTGTACGGTTTTGCTGCCGACCTCATGCCCCGCTGGAAGTTGCTCAGGTTACCACGGCTACCTACTTGCCAAATCCAGGGGACTTGCAGGTGTCTGCTTTACTCCTCCAGGCATTTCACACTGTTGACCATCCTCTCTATATTGAAATTGATCCTTTCACAGCTCCTGGGACATGGCTGCCCTTGGTTCTCCCACCATTCACTCCTCGTCTCCTTTATAGCTGCCACCCATATTCTCCAAGCTCCCCCGGGAGAAATCTCAAGGGAGTGGCACCCCCTGACACCCAATTCCATGTCTATAGCCTAGACCCTTCCCCCGAGCTTCTGTCTCATTGGCCCTCCCTGAGACATCCCAAACACACTGCATCAGATTGTACCCATCACCGTCACCCAAACCTGCTTCTCTGCCAGCTGCGCAAGCCAGGAAACTAAATGTTAGCAACAGAAAAATGTAATAGCGAAAAAATTAGTGACAGACACCTGGGTTTAAAGGGAGGATAACTTTTTTATGCCCTATGATTGGGGAGAGGGTTTCACCTAAAGATTTTCAAATTTATTTTATCGTTTTATTTTGTGAAAGTGTCAGACTTATAGAAAACTTGTAAAATTAGTACTCTCATATATCCTTTACTGAGATTCACCAATTGCTAATACTTTGCCACATTTGCTTTATCTTTTTCCTTCTATAGCTGTATTATTGCTGTTGTCGCTAAATCATTTACAAGTAAGTTGCAGACATCACTTCTAAATACTGTAGCATTTATCTTTTAAGAACAGGGACATTCTCTTACATGGAGCAATGATCACTCAGAAAATTTAATGATGATATGATACTATTATGGAATAGGCAGACCTTATCCAAATTTTGCCAGTTGTCCCAATAATGTCCTTTATAGCAATTTTTTTTTGCATCAACAGAGAATTTTTTGTATGAATAGAGAATCATGCCTTGCATTTAGTTGTCATAGTTCTTAAATGTCCTTTAATCTGGAACCGTTCCCCATCCTTTCTTTGTCTCTTCTGACATTAATGTTTTGAAAAATGCAGGCCAGTTGTCTTGTGGCTTGTCCCTTAATTTGGGCTTGACTGGTAGTTTCTTCATAATTAAATTCAGGTTATACATTTTTGGCAGAAACATTACATAAGTGACGTATTGTCCTTCTCAGCCTGTTTTATCAGGAGTCATAAGATAATAGTTTGTCCCATCGTTGGTGTCACTTAGCTACAATGTTGTCTGCTACGAAAGTACCTTTTTCCTCTTGTAGTTAATAAATAATCTGTGAGGAGGAATTTTCAGGCTGTGTGAATATACTCACCCTCAACAAACTTTCACCCAGTGGTTTCAACATTCCTTGATGATTCTTATCTAAACCAAAAATTACTACAATACAGCTGCACAAAATGGTGATTTTCTGACTATATTATTCCTTCTGCATTTACTGGTTGGTGTTCTATTATAAAGAAAATGTTTCCCGTCACTTTTATTATTTATTTGTTTCTTTCTTTTTTAAACATCATTAAGGACTCGTGGAGTCTTACTGGTTTTTTCCCCAAAGTGGTATAATCCATTCCTGTCAGGATTCTTTCTTCTTTTTGCTTGTTTGATTTTTACTCAGTGATTTGGCTGGTAGAAGTCCTTTCAAGCTTCTTCCTCTTGTTAACCCATATTTTAATTTTTTAAAAGCACTTCCTTATTTCCTGGCACAACAAAATGTTCTGGTCTTACCTTGTACTTATCTTGTATTTCAGAATCAGCTATTTTTAAAGGGGAATGATATTTGGACACCAAGATCTAGGTGCTAGGTATGCTCATTATCCCTGGTGTAGCATTTCGTCCAGGCTCTTTCAGCAGAGGAAACTAAGACAGAGGGAGCTAAGAAAGCATTTACATGGTTATTATTTTTAATTTTTAGAAACCATGATTTTATAGTGATACCTCTAATTCTAAGCCAATATCATAAGTTCTTCCTTATTTCTCCCAATTCCATAAGTTACACTCCTTTCTGCCACAACAGGAGACCTGGCTCCCAGAAGCATCACTGTAAGCATCACTCATTTACTCAATCTTAAAATGCACACGAATAGTCAGAATCACTACACCCATACTACCACCAAAACACCAGTTGCCTATACTTCTTTTTATCTTTTGACCAAGGGTATACATCTAAGTACTGTGCTCAGAGCAATGTGGCTTCATTCTCTTTTTTTCCCTTCTGTGTAGTTCTGTCATCCATTTGATATGCTGTTAGTTTAATTTGTTTCTGTTTTTATTCAATTCTAGGCTCCTCTCCCCAGGCTTGTTGATTTAATTTAATGTTTTAAATATGCAAAACACTAGTATGCTTCCAACAGTCAAAGCTATATACAAAACAATGTATACAAACAATGTATACAATGCTCACTCTTTCTCCTGTTCTTTCTATTCCACTCTAGGTAAACACTTTTATTAGTTTCTGGCTTATCTTTCCTAAGTTACTTTTTTGCAAAAAAAAAAAAAATGGATATGCATGTGTATATTCTTATTTCCTCTTCTTTCTTACAGAATAATCAACATACTAAATATATTCTTCTCTGCCTATGGAGTTTGATTAAGAAAGGCTCTGTAAAAAATATAATTTGAAGCTTCTACCTGTTTCTAAGGGAGGGGTGAGAGGAAGCCAAGAAAAACAACTTAATGGTACTTTTTGAAAATGGAAAAGGTGGTGGAGGCCAGTGATTCTCAAAGGATGACCCTTGGACCAACTTCATAGCAGCACATGGGAACTTGACAGAAATGCAGATTCTCTGGCCCCACTGATGACCTGCTGAATCAGAAACTGTGGGTCCCAGCAACCTGTTATTTAACAAGACCTCCAGACAATTCTTATGTGTGCTAAAGTTCGAGAATCACTGCTCTAGGCTACGCTAGGCAGGAGGAAGTTGAGAGAATAACGCCTACCTTTCACTGAGCACTTACTTTGTACAGGACAAGTGTAAGTATCTTATACATGTGTATTCTTCATATAATCCTCACAATACCGCAGCCAGTAGGGGCTATGACCATTCCAAGTTTGCAAGTGGGGAAACTGGTACAGAGAAGCTGAGTAACTTCTTAAAATCACACAGTTAGTAAGCAGTGAAGACGAGATTTGAACCTTGGCAGACTGGCTTTAAAATCCATGAGTATAACCATTACTCTATACTACTTCTACGTGAGCATCTGATAAAAAAAAGGAGCCAAATTTCTCTTCATAATAGAGTTATAGAGGGACAGAATGAGCATCACTGGGCTGGGAGAGTTGAGAGAAATGTTTGGTTCGACGAAAGTGAAGCAAGCCCCAGGAAACGATGGTAGGCCAGGGCTCCGTGGAAAAGCTGGGAATGTCACCAGTGAGGCAGTCGCTGTGGTGGGGACAGCTGAAGGCCATTGTTTCCCATCTTACATTTTACCGCAGGCCCTCTCGCCCACCCCCGACCTTCATGAAGGGTTTATTACACACACAATGATGTGTTATGGGGCTCCGAGGCTTGAAGGTGGAGGGGTGCATCTGGGATACCTGTGGACAGCAGTGTGGAGAGAGCTCTGCAGCTGCAGGACGCCGGGTGGGCAGGGAGACAGATTCACTGGGAACAGGGACTTAGTGCCCAGGTTCTCCCGAAGGAAATTTAGTGAAGCTGCGAGACTTGCCAATGATGCTACAAAGCAGATATCATGCAGAGGCAGTAAAAGAAATGCTTGCCCACTTCCTAGCCCTGAGCACTGGTGGAAGGAGGCAAAGGCAGAGAGCAGGAGGAAAACCACACGTGCGGGTCCCTATATTCCTCACCTGGAGGTGAACTGGGGATGACTCATTAGGTCTCTTAAGAGATTTACTGCCCTTTCTCATTTAGGTCTTTGGGGCAGCTCTCACAACCCTAATGGTGCAGTGTGGTGTGGTCCAGCTTTTCTGAGTCCCTTCGGTTCCCAAGTTGAATGGACGCTAAGTGGAGAGTCAGTGGATCTGCTACTGGGGCAGCTGTGGCAGGATGAAGTGACCCTCACGGTAGAGGTTAGGAGTAGCTTGTCAAACCGATAGACTGGACAGTAAATGTGGCAGAGACCTGGGTTTTGCAGCCAGCAGATGCAGAGGGGAGGCCCAGCTGGTTAGGGGTTAATCCTGATCTGACCGAGCCAAGAAGGAGACCGGCTCTAAGTGACATTAGCACAGACTTCACCAGCATGCAAGAGGACAAGAGGCACCTCTCTGGAGGCCAGAAGAGGGAGAAGGCACACAGCTTGAGCACCTCAACTCTTCCCCTCTGCCTCATGTCCTGGAAATGACACTTCCTCCACTCAGCCGCCCATAAACCTGGATGCTAATTTTGGAACCAAAGTGGGCGGGGGCAATCTCAAAGGCCAAATATTTTGCTGGAGATTCTGAGCATTGCCTGATTGAAAATATTTAAAATCCTGGATTGAATGGAGTTTAATGATATCGGACATTCAATTAATTTTCCCACTGGCAGTTGAGGGTTTGTAAAGATAAGAGGATCGCAACAATATTAAACATTTTCTCTTCTTCCTGTATACTTAATGAGAGTTTGATTTTGCCACACACACACACACACACACACACACACACACACACACACGCACACATTTATTCGTGTGATGAATTGTTTAGTTCCTGCCTTCCTCATTAAACTGTAGGGACTGTCATTTTATTCCCTGCTCTAGCCCCAGTGCAGGAGAGCAGGGACTTGTCTACCTTAATCTCTGTGGTGTCCCCGGCACCTACAGTTCCTGGTGTATGGTGTATGCGCTCGATAATTATTTTTTGATGTTGAATTTTGCTCATGACTACTTTTTGGATTAATTAATCAATGAAGGAAAAAAGATCATCACTGATCAGTGGTTTCCTGGCTATGGATTAACAAGCAGAGACAATGAGGATTCCACAGCATAAAGGTACATTTCTATGGAATCATTATTTAATACATTTTCAGACATATAGGACTTAAGGATAACACTTTGCATATGTATAGTGCTTTAGAGTTTGCAAGGGGCATTCAGTACATTATACCATTTGATTCTTTCAACATCCCTATAAGACAGGTCAGGCATATTAATATTTATTTTCTAGATCGGCTAACTGGGGTTCAGAGAGATTAGTTGACTAACCCAAGATCTAATGCATAGGAATCAGCAAAGCCGACGTTAGAATCCAGTGTTTCTTGCTCTCAGTTCTTCCGGCCACAGGGTAACGACCGGACAGATGTTTGGGGGACTGGCCAGGAGACCAGTGAGGAAGGTGCCCTGAGCACTCGTGTATCATTCCCTTCCAGGGTGCTGATTGGAATTCACCAGCGTCTAAACCACCCTGGAGGGGAGAGAAGTGGAGCTGCAAAGAGGAGAATGTCTCGGCTGAAGCATTCTTCTTCCTGTGATGGGGTGAGAATGTCAGCTTCATGCCCACTCAAGATGGTCAGCGCGGGGCAGCTCTTCCAGGGCAATAGGAGGGGTGGAGTGCGGGCTGGATTCCTCCTCTCCAACCTACACGCAAGGAAAGGAATGTGACTCAATATCTCTGTGCCCCCCAAATTGTGCCATGAACGCATGGTTCTGTTTTCTCAGCCAGCCTGCATTTTTTTTTTTTTTTTTTTGAGACAGAGTCTCACTCTGTTGCCCGGGCTAGAGTGCTGTGGTGTCAGCCTAGCTCACAGCAGCCTCAAACTCCTGGGCTCAAGTGATCCTTCTGCCTCAGCCTCCCGAGTAGCTGGGACTACGGGCATGTGCCACCATGCCCGGCTAATTTTTTCTATATATTTTTAGTTGTCCAATTAATTTCTTTCTATTTTTAGTAGAGACGGAGGTCTCGCTCTTGCTCAGGCTGGTCTCAAACTCCTGAGCTCAAACAATCCGCTCGCCTCGGCCTCCCAGAGTGCTAGGATTACAGGCGTGAGCCACCGTGCCCGGCCCCAGCCTGCATTTTTAAGAGGAGACTTCATGCCCTTGCTTTGCAGTAGGGCTGGGAGCTGCCTGGGTAAGGGGGACTGTCGGGGACGGACGGGGGAGTGATATTTCCTTTCTTCACTGAGGAGGCTGCCTAACTAGTTCTGTCACCAGCCTGAAGCTGAGAACCAAGGCAGGCATCAGTATCCTGTCCAATCCTGGCACTACCCAGATTGCCCTCACAGGGGCAGTGTAGCCTTAATTAGCAGATGCTTATCAACCAGCTGAATAGAGACGGGCATAGCAGTGGCGCTGCTTAACTAGGGCACAGCACCCAGCCTGGGCCCTTTGCAGATGACCTTTAGCATTTCTGCCGAGTAGTTCAATCAGGTCTCCGGCCATTCATTCATTCGTTCCATTTTTGTGTCACTTAACAGCAGTGCATTGAAAGCATACAAGAGGTGCTGCGGATACAAACATTTTTTAAAAATAATAATTTATGTCATGCTCCAAGACCTCTGGGAGCTCAATGCTGAGTGAGAGAGATTTGAAAATAACAAATATTGTGTAACCATGGTAAGTGCTTAGCATAGCAGTGATGAAAATGAAGTGTGTGATACAAGACAGAATTCTTCAGGTCTCAGCTTAAAAGTGGCTTCCAGGAGGATGCCGTCTCTGGCCCTTAGACCAGGTTATGTATGTACCCCTGTTCTGTGGTGTCTCAGATCCCTATACTTCTGTTGGTAACACTTAGCACCCTGTATTGTTATTCCTTGTTTAATTGCCTATCTTTCCTGATAGATGTAGCGAGCTACTCAAAGACAGGGGCCATTTCTGTATTGTGTCTCACTATGACCCTGACACCTATTAGAAAGTGCGGCTTGGCTGAGTACAGTGGCTCACGCCTGTAATCCTAGCACTCTGGGAGGCCAGGCGGGAGGATTGCTTAAGCTCAGGAGTTCAAGACCAGCCTGAGCAAGAGCGAGCTCCAGTCTCTGCTATAAATAGAAAGGAATTAGCCAAACAACTAAAAATAGAAAAAATTAGCCGGGCATAGTAGTGCATGCCTGTAGTCCCAGCTGAGGCAGGAGGATCGCTTGAGCCCAGGAGTTTGAGGTTGCTATGAGCTAGGCTGACACCACGGCACTCTAGCCCAGGCAGCAGAGCAAGATTCTGTCTCAAAAAAACCCAAGAAAGTCTGGCTCACAATAGGTGTTCAATAAATGCTTGCTGAATAAAGATTAATGGAGTTACAGTTGTTCCATGGCACCTCAAGTGCAAAAAACATCATATCCTTATTTTTCTAAATCAAATCAAATCTCAATTTACCAATATTAGTATCAAATCCAATACTAGTTTTTAAATTTCCTTCCATCTCCTATGGCTCATACCAAAATCCTGGGGTATATGCAGTTGAGGAAAATGGAAGTGAAAGGCGTCTGGCCCTTACCAGGCAGCAGAGGTCGAGCTCTGATCTTTTGCTACCAGTCAGACTTGATACTCTGGGTGAGTCGCAGAGAGCACAGGAATCCCTCTGCCCCTGCCAGCAGCACCGCCCATCTGAGGCCTGCCCTCCACTGCACTGTTGGCAAGAGGTGCACAAGGAGCAAAGCAAGGCCCAGAACACAATGGACACCCCGCCCTTCCCCGTGCCCGGGAAGTCACCTCCAGGCTGAGGCCACTCCCCACTTTCCCACCAAGCACCAGCCCCTTCCCCTTCCGCCTTGGATAACCATTGGAAGCACCTTGGGAAGGAGAGATAAAGATATTTCTAAATTAATACTGATGCATTCACAGCTTCAAAAAGACAAGACACCAATGAATTCTCAACAGCTCTCCCTGTTACCACATAAATGAGTGCGTATTTTTGTTGAGGAACCTTTTTTAAGGACAATCCATATGTCTGTCTTAAGGTAACTGAACTTCTGTAAGTCAAAATGAGGAGTGACATGCAAACGTAGAGTATTGTTGCTATCAATGAATGATTTCTGCCTTTTACAGCCAGAGGACCTCTTTTTTCCTACAACTGTCCCTCAGCCATCCATTATTCTAAAATGCCTCGTACTCCCTAAAAAAAAAGTCCATGCTGCAGTGTAGTCTTCTTTTTCTTTCTTTCTTACTGGTCTCTAATTCAAACCTAAGACTCTGACGTATTCAGACAAAACCACTTGTAAGGGGAATAGACTTTACCAGTCCCTTTTGATTCTAAAATTCCATGATTTATCAAAACTTCTACATGTGGATGACAGCAAATCTGTGATTTCTCCTCTTTCCACCGATTTGTTCATTTGGATAATTTTTATTTAACAATTTAGCAATGTATAAGACAGCATTCTAAGCATTTCTCGTGTTTATCATACAAACATACTTATTTAACATTCTGCTAATATCCGAAATTTAGCAGACTGAGGTTTAGCTCTCAGTCCTCTCCGTCCCCCACAACCCCCACTGTCGAGTGTTCATTCAGCGCCCACTCGCCCGCTACTTGCTGCTTTCCCGCTTTCTCTCGGTGTCCTTGGATGCCTTGACGCCGGTGCACCTCCGCTTCCCTGTCAAGGGTCTTGCCTGTCACGCTGTTTATGGTGTTTATACTGTTTGTTAGAGGAGAACATTCAGAAACTCCGAGATAAAACAGTGGGAAACAGAGCACTGAGATAAAAGCAACAGAATGAAAACCCAGAGAGACACCAAATAAAATAAAAATGGTGATCGCATGAAATGTGACCTGTTCTTTCTCTTGCCAAAGAAATAACAGTCTTGAACTGGCTAAGGATGGAGTTAAATCTGGGGCAGATATTCAGGCCTAACGTACACTTTGTTATTGTGTGTATAGAGGGGCAGCTGCATTTTAAATACAGGTAGGCCACCAATGTGCTATTTGTACTCTATTTCTCTCGTGATACCATTCAAGTGATTCCTTGCCTCTGTTTTTCTGGAAACTGCTCTGCTCCCCCTTTTGTTGAATGTACAATTCACAATTCATATAGTCTGGAACGAGTGATCGCTTCGTAGACTGTGATCCTGTTCTCTAGTCAGAGCTTTGACGGACAGGGAAGCTGTCTGGCCTGGGAACTTTGGAACTAGGTCTGGGAGGAAGAGAACAGTTTCTCCTGCTTTCCTATAAAACGTGGGAGCAGTGGGCATCTCTTGGGCCTGTGAGAGCAAAAATGATGCAGATGAAGTATTAATAGTGAAGTTGTTGAGCCCCCATCACGGGACAAGCACAGCTGGGAGTGCTTGACAAGTCTCACACTTTGACTTCTCACGCGCATTTCACAGACGGGGCCTGAGGCACGGAGAGGTTCAACAACCTGCCCAGGGTGAGGCAGCAGTTAGTGGATTTGGATTATCGACCCAAGGATCCTGGCTCCAGGGTCTGTGCATGTAACCACTGCGCCTCCTAACCTCTCATGCTCAGAAACCAGCTTTCTGGAGCTCGATCTCACCAGTTTCTGGCCTCCTTTTTCATCTTATTACAGCCTCACTTTAATTGGAACTTTCTTCCTCCAACCTTGGTTTTCCCCATCTGGAGTACAATTGTGTTCCCCCCTCACACACAGAAACACTTCTTCCAATTACTCAGGGAAGAAAACCCACGTGGCCCCCAGGAATTTCAGGTTGAGGACAGCTCCCTATGGAAGCAGGACCTAAACAAAGCCTTGGTAATGCAGCAAATGGAGAATTTTTACTAAGAAAAGCTTTTTCAGTGAAGAAGGTGCATAAATATAAATGCATATTTTAATGGATTATCACAAAATGAACATGGCTGTGAAATCAGGTCAAGATATAGAATGTTACCAGCACCCCAGAAGACCCCCCTCCTGCCCTCTGCCAAACACTAATCCTCCCTCCTACCCAAAAGTGAACCACTTCAAAACTCTGCATTAGCTTTGCCTAGTTTTGAACCCCACATAAATGAAATCATTCTTTATGCATTTTTTTGTATCTGGCTTCTTTTAGCTTGTGAGATTCACCCATGTGGTTTGGTGTAGCTGTGTTTTGTCCGCTTTCATGGATGTGTAGCATTCCTTTGTGTGACTATGCCACAATGTATCGATGACTTCTACTGTTGATGGACGTTTGGGTTGTTTCTAGTTTGTGGCTACTATGAATAGTGCTACTATAAATGTTATTGTTCATGTCTTTTGTGAACAAGTACACAATTTATGTTGGTTATATACCTGGGAATATAATGAGAGAACTTTGAACCCAGAGGGTAGGTATTTAGGCAGGGATGACGAATGGGCACATTTGATAGTGAGACCATAGGGAAAACAATTTCTGACCAAGGAAGATATCTTCAGGCTATGGCTCCTAAGAGATATTTTTTGTTGTTGTTGTTCTACTTCATTCAGGGAAGCCTATAAAAACCCTCTTCTTAGAGAACAGGATCTTTTACAGAAGGTGTCCATGAGCAGAGAGCATTTTTTCAGAGTGGATTCGCACTTGGGGGACGCTAAGCCTGCCATTATGTGGGTTTTTATCATAGCAAAAGGGAATCAAAATAAAAGGATAGAAGTGCCCATGATGGACGTGCACAGTAACAGCACATCTCAGGCACAGAGTCTGGGAACTCCGCAAACCAGACTGATTACAGGGAAGCGAGTCATCCAAAGTGGACTGGTGTGAACCGGATGGAGCCCCCCTTGGAGTGGAACACAGAAGCCTTAAACCCAACAGCAGGATGAGAGAAAATGAAAACACTCCAGGCATTTAATGGCACGGACAGGACGCTAGGCATTCTGGCTAAGGCATTTACCAGGTTTCTCCACCAGGAGGCAAGCTCCACGAGAGCAGGGACTTCTCTCTCCAGTCAACATTGTACCCCCACATTTAGTCAGGGATTGATGTAGAATATGAGCTTAACATTTATCTTGCGAAACATGAGTAGTACATTGGTTAAGAAAGATTGACTATACAAAACCATAACTAGTTATTTACAGTACATATATTTATGCTTAAGTATTAATAAGTACTGTATAATTCATTTTGAGGGATAAAATGAATAATTATGCTGATGATTGATATTAATTATAATAGGCATGTTGCCAGCTCAACAAGCAGAAAACTTTTGAATCTGCTTCTATCAGACTGGTTGTGTGATCTTTTAAAGACAGATGACTTTGAATAGCTGACTTGTTTTCTCTTCCTTTTGTGGTTTTTAATTAATTAATTGTTCCTGAAGAGCACTACATCTTCAACATCCCCTGATAGAGACCGTTTCCACTGATAAGTAACAATCAGAACTTTTTCCTGCAAACCTAATGTTTAGTGGTAGAATCTTGAGTCATCAAAGAAAAGACAAGGCTCTAGGTAATCAGATAGTATTAAAAAAAAAGACAAAAAAGAACCCCACACACACAAACACATGCAACCATGCTCTTTTTGCTCTTTTTGTTTTTCTTTTTTTTTTTAATTTTCTTTCTTTCATTTTTTTGGGAGGGGAAGGTATATTAATCAGAACAAATGGCTATTAGGAAGACATTGAAAATATTATAATTTTGTAACCTGTGAAATTTCTCGATGTTCTTTTGACAAGATGATCTCTGCCAGATTTTTTTTTTTTTTTTTTTTTTTTTTTTTTTGAGACAGAGTCTTGCTCCGTCACCCTGAGTAGAGAGCAGTGGCATCATCATAGCTCACTGAGACCTCAAACTCCTGGACTCAAGCAATCTTCCTGCCTCGGCCTCCCAAGTAGCTGGGACTACAGGTGCACACCACCACACCTGGCTAATTTTTCTATTTTTAATAGAGACAGGGTTTCACTCTTGCTCAGGCTGGTCCCGAACTCCTGAAGCAATCCTCTCACCTTGGCCTCCCAGAGTGCTAGGATTACAGACATGAGATTTTGTATTTTTAAAAAATTATCTCAGTATTCTAGGTGTTATAGGTCAGAAGGAATATGTTCTAACAACAAAGGTACTTCATTTTACAGTGAGAAGCCACTCTCTTTCTGCTGGGATTATCACATTGATAGAATATTAATCTGGCTAACAATAAATCCTATTACATGAGAATACTACCACTTTAAATTTATGATTGAAAACATCATTTTATTGTTAAATATAAGCTACACTCATATAAGTACATATATGTACATTTTTACACGTATTTATGGAGTGAACATCCTATAGTCACTTGCAGAACAAGAAATAAAAATTGCCAGCTTTCCAGAAACTCTCCCCAAATGTGTCTTGCCCTGATCACAAACTTTCCTTTTTCCCAATGGTAACTATTATCCTCTCTTTAATGATAATGATATCATTACTTTATAAATGGTTTAATCATTTCTATATGCATCCCTACACTAGATGGTTTAATTTTACCCACTTTTGAATTTTATTTCAATGGAATATATTATGTACATTCTTGTGTCTTGCTTTATTGCTAAGCATTTTTTGTTTGACACATCCATGCTGTTTTATCTAGATACAAAGTTTTTATATTTTATTTTATTTTATTTGAAGTAAAATATTCAATTTTGTGTCCATATTACAATTTATTCAATTTTACTATAGATGGACATCTAAGTAGTTTTCAGTTTGGACTAATACAAGCATTTAGCTAACTTACATTTTATGTAATTACCAATATGTTTGGTTTTAAATTTATCATCTTATTTTGTGCTTCTATGTGTCCCACCTATCCCTTTTATTATTCTTGTTTTTTTATCTTGTTTGGATTATTATTATTTTTTGCATTTGTTTTTTTTTCCTATATCTTCAACCCCTATAGTACTTTTTGGATTATTTTTTATCATTCTATTTTTTTCTTCTACTAGCTTAGAATATATACTTACTATTCCTTTCCTTTAGTGGTTCTTTAAATATTACAACATTTACATTTAAGTTATCAAACTCCAAAATTAATCAATACTTTTCTCCATTTTCATAGACAATATTAGAACCTTAGAACATTTCAACCCAATTTTCTCACTCACCCAACTTACATGTTATTGTTGTCATGTATTTAATTCTTTATTTTTAATCTAATTGTGTATTACGATTGTTTTAGCTATACCCATTTATCACTGTCTTTGCTCTTAATTTCTTCTTTCTTCTCAGACCTTCTATCTGGTATTGTTTCTCTTCTGCCTGAAGTATACTGTTTAGAATTTCCTTTAGTGAGAGTCTGGTTGTGTTAAACCCTGACAGATTTTCTTGTTAAAAATATTTGTTTTCCCCTCATTTTAGAAATGAAGTTAACTGGGTAGAGTATGAGTGAGCCCAACCAAGACCATGTGAAGAACCAACAAGCCATCCCACATGAATCTAGCTCAACCGGCTGACCCACAGAATTGGGAGCAAATGAATGACTAATGTTTTAAGTTGCTTAGTTTTAAGGTGGCTTTTTAGGAAGCAAAAGATAACTAACATACCTTCTGGTGTCTGAAAGAGAAGTTCCTAATTATAATTCTAAAATATGTTCAATAAGTACCAGATATTTACCACAGAAAAAGTAAATGTATCAAAAGAAGAAAATTTTAAAAACACTTAAAATCCTACCACCCAGAAATAACCACGCTAATGTTTTGATATATCTGTCTGAGTTTGTGTTTGCACGCTACAGTTAGCCTATATCCCAACTATTCTCTATTGTCTTCCTTGTTAGAAGCTCCGTCTCTGAGGCAATGTATGATATCTCATTCAACCACCTACCTCATCTGTTTTACTTATTAGATTCTATATTCATCTTACTTTGCACCTCCTGGTCTAAATGTTTGCTTAATTAATAAATAGAATTATAGCCAGCAATCTGACACCCCCAATCCCTCATTCTTCAGGCTGTATCTTACCCTTTGAGTCCTCTTCCCTTTTGGTTTTCTCCCCTCGAAAGCTAAAAGTCAGAGTTCCTTTCATCCAGATCTCAATGGCATGAAAATTTTGGCTGTTGGGAAGCTCACATACTGTGGCTTACCCTGATACCTTCACCTTCTAGAGACAGCCCTGTTGTCTTTTTATGAATTCTCTGGGATTTATATTATCCTTTGCACAAGCCAAGGAAGCTACATGGGTCTAGTGGGCACCTTCCCAAAATAAAGGAAACAGAGAGTAATTTTTTTTAACTTTGTTATTTACTTCATGCGATCTTTATTTAGACCATTATACACTCCAGGTAATTCTGTTAAAAGAAATCTGACTCTGACTCCCTGCTTGTTCATTGACCACTGATGAATCAGAAGAGTGAGATTCAGCTTTTAAATGTTACTATTTTAGAATTGAGAAAATATTTCTTAAGCCTCCATCTGGGCATATTGTTGGGAAAAGCAATGCAATCACCATAAAACAGTCCCCTGACCTCTGGCTTTGAAATTGTGTATAGGATGCCAGAGAATAAAGAACTCTTTTTCTTCTGCATTCATATATTCAATTTGAATCACACTATTATAGTCTAAGTACATGATTTGGTTGATCTATTATTTTCTTATTCATTCAAGGTGCTTCATCTGTGCATGTTTTAGCTTCCTTGTGAGGCAAGTAGCTGCTTGGTAGAGAGCAGAGTTCCAAACCACTGACTTTGCCCAGGTCTCTGTGAAAGATTGAAAGTAAGAGAAACTTGAGGGATGGTCACTGCTAGGAGACTATGGCAGTAGTCTAGGTCTGAAGGGTCATAAAGACTGAGGCCAGGCTTAGAGCAGTGGGAATAAAAAGAAAGGTAAACATTCATTACCTGATTGAAGGGCAATCATTTAGAAAAATGCTTGAAAGCTGGAAGCCAAGAGGAATTTCTTCAAGCGTTGAAAAAGCTTCAACCAAAGTTTTATCTCTAGAATCATAGTTTCTTAAAATAAGAAAAGTTTTGAAAATACTGACTTTAGGCAACAGATTGTTGCAGTGTGAGTCTTTTCAGAGATTTTAGCATGTTAATGTACTTTCTCAGCCTGCAAAAGTGGGATAAACTAGACCGCATCACCCAAGTTCATTTAACTATGGAATTCTTTTGGGAGGAACATCTCTTAGTATTGTGTTCTCATACTAAATGGAGTACATTTTGAGAAAAAAGAGAACAGTCTAGATGCTAAGGACTTGCTAATGAGGGGCTAGCCTAGATTCAGAAGAGACTTTTCAGATGGCATTTAAGTGTTTCCACAGAAGGTACTTTTGACGTTATAGTAGATGCTGTGCGACAACTCCCAGATGTCCCCTTCAAGATCCAGGAACTCCCCAGCTTTGAGTAGTGTTGCCAGCTAACAGCTTGCAGGCCTTTTGCAGAGATTGCACTCAGTTGAACATAGATGCTTTGCTCAAATTTATGGCTCCTCCTCAGAAGCAGCCCACATCTAGTCAATATGTGAGTACAAAGGCCCATATGTGCCTTGCTTTGATTCAGAGCATCTCTGAAGGGCCATCCTCATTCAGACCCAACTTTCAGTCAAGAAACCCATTGGATGAAGGAAAGGCTAAGTCCCCATTTGGAAATAACCTGCAACACTACGGCAAATATATGAGAGTAATCATTCCCTCAGTCCTTCCTCAAAGGGATCTACAGCCATTTAGTCAGAATACCTTACACTGAAAGGACAATACCCAGACATTTCAAGGATTGCTGGACACTCAGTCTAAGTTGACATGATACCCACATGATCAACTGAGGACTCTCTTGCAACTATAATATCACAGCCCCTTTATTAGATTGGGGTTATATGCAGTCAAGTATAAATGGAGTCCTTATATGTTCATTGGCTCCATGAACCCACCTAGTGGTCATTTCCCCTGTCCCTGTATATGTCGTTAGATTGGACACCCTTGGTAATTGGCTGAACCTCCACATTAGCTCTTTTGCCTGTGGGGTAACAGCTATTGCAATGGGGAAAAACCAAATGGCAGCCTCTGAAGCTTCCTTTCTCCTACCTAAGATTGTAAAATCAAAACAATATCACCGGGTAAGGAGAATGGCAGAGATAAGTGCTACCCTTAAAGACCTACAGGTTACAGAGATGGTGGCCCCTATCCTATTCTCTTCATTTAATTCAGTAGTCTGGTCCCACTGAAAAACAAACAAACAGATCCTGTAGGATGAAAGCAGACTATTACAAATCCAACCAAGTGGCAGCCCCAGTTTCAGCTGCTGCGTTAATTGTGGTATCTTTGCTAGAGCAGACTAATAGTTTTGGGTACATGGTATGTGGATATTCATTTGGTGAATGCTTTCTTTTCCATTCCTATCATGAAGGAGGACCAGCTGAATTTCAAATTGGATAAATAACAGTATACCATAAGTCTCTGACTTATGATTTTTCAACTTTACCATGGCGTGAAAGCAAAATGCATTCAGTAGAAACCATACTTCAAGTACCACATACAACCATTCTGTTTTCAATTCCAGTACAGTATTCAATAAATTACATGAGATATTAAACATCTTATTATAAAATAAATTTTGTGCTAGATGATTTTGCCCAACTGTAAGCTAATATAAATGTTCTGACCACATTTGAGGTAGGCTAGGCTAAGCTATGATGTTCAGCAGGTTAGGTATAAGAAATGCATTTTCAACATATGATATTCTCAACTTACAGTATTTTAAACTTACGATGGGTTTATCAGGATGCAACCTCATCATAAGTTGAGGAGCATAGGTGTATTTATAGTCTTGCCCCAGGGCTATGTTAAGTTTACCATCCTCTGTCATAATATAGTCTGAAAGGACCAAGCCTATGTGGACATTCCCAGTAAATCATATTTGTTTACCATATTTATGACATCATGTTATTTGAGCCAGATATGCAAGTAGTGTTACAACAGAAGAGTTGGAAGTCTTGGAAAGATACATGTTTACCAGAGAGTGGGAAATAAACTCTTCAAAGATTCAAAGGATTCACATCAGTAAAGTTTTTAGGAGTTGAGTAGTCTGGACCATGCTGGGACATCCCCTACAAAGTAAATGACAAATTATTACAACTTGTACCTCCCACCATCAAGAAAGAAGCACAACACCTGGAAGACCTCCACAGACTCTCAAGGCAACACCTTCCACAATGGGAAATATTATTCCAGCTTATTTACTAATTGACATGGAAGGCTACCAGCTTTAAGTGGGGACCAAAGTAGGAAAAAGTTTTGCAACAGTTGAGGCTGTGAAACAAGCAGCCCTGCAACTTAAGCCATACATGGCAGACCTTATGGTATTAATGTACCCTTGGTGTATAGTGAGGCAATGTGAAGTTTATTACAAGGTGTAGAAGAAAAACTACAAAATAGAGCACTGGGGTTCTGGAGCATCTCATGCCATCCACGGCAGAGGACTACACAGTCTTTGAAAAAGAGCAATGGTAGAGCCTGACCATGGGATGTAAGGGATGATGTGACCAGAACTGCCCGTCATGAGCTGGATTCTTTCAGACTCACCAAGTCATGAGGTCTAGAAGCCCCAAAATCAATTCTTCAAAAGATCAACATGGTACATCTGGGACCAGCTTAGCATGGCCAAAGGACACCAGTAAGCTGAATGATCAGATCAGTCAGACTCCCGTGTCATCCACCACCGTTGCACTGGTGCCTCTCCCTTAGCCCACACTAAGGGGCGTCTGTTATGACCTGCTGATGAAAGAGGAGAGAGGATAAACTTGGTTGATTGATGAGCCAGCTCAATACATGGGTGAAGCCGTAATTGGACTGTTACTGCACTACAGTCTCAATCAAGAACGGCTGTAGAAAACAGCAGTGAAAGGAGGTTCTCCCAAAGGGCAAAGTTCACAAAGTGTAGCTGATCATGCACTTTATGTGGAAAGGGGAACATCCTGAGATTTAAAAAAAATATATATATATGTATATACATATTGGACTTAGAAGGAGAAAGATTGGAAGGTCGCAGCCCAGGGGAACTGGGAAAGAGGCAGTATATGGACTTTAGGGGAGTGGGTGCAAAGTGTGAAGATGTTTGCATGACGTGTTAATTGACACCAGAGAACATCCACCATGGAATATGTGCTAAACTATTAAGTAGACGGCATGACTTGGCCAGCCCAGTACTGGAACACTGGGAACATGGTGAGAAGAGCCATGCTTTCAAGGACAGGGGCTGTGCATGGGCCCCACAATATGGGACCCACCTCTCCAAGGCTGATATAGCTATTGTTGCTGTGAAGTGCCTAACCTGACAGCAACAGGGAACAGGACTGAGCCCCCAACATGGTACCATTCCTGGAGGAGACCAACCAGCCATTTCATGACAAAATGATTCCTTGGACTACTTTGACCCTGGAATTTCATTTTGACTACAATTGATATGAGTATGGATTTGCCTTTCCTGCCTGCCTGGCTTCAGCAAATACCACTATCTGAAGGAATGGAGTAACTGATCTATTGACATGGAATCCCACATAACATTGCAATTGACCAGGGGACCCACTTTACACCAAAAGGGTCCATATAATGGGATCCATTGGTCCTATGTCATATTGCACTACCTAGAAGATGTTGGCCTGATGCAGCAACAGAACAACTCTTTGAAGGCATGGTTAAGGCACCTGATTAAAGGTTTATGCATATGGGGTTTCATCCTTTAGGGCCCAGTATATACCCTAACCCGATGACCATTTTACAGTGCTATGTCTCCAATATGCAGACTAGATGGGTCCAAGAACTAAGGAATGGTAATAAAAGTAGACCCACTTGGGTAATTCATTCTTCTATTTCCACAACTTGAAGCTCTGCATGTCTGGAAGTTCTGATTCCCAGATGTAAAATACTCCCACCAGGGGACAAGCAAGGGTTCCATTGAATTTTAAGCAATGGATGTTACCCAGTCTTTTCAGGCTCCTTTGCCAAGGCCACTAGGCAAGGTAAGGAGTCACCAACCTGATGGGGTAATTTACCCTTACCGCCAGGAGCAGGACTGCTGTTACACAACAATCATTGCAGTGTGTCAGAATAGCTTTGTGCTTCAATGGCTGAGAGAGTGGTAAGATTTCAAAGATAAAGTTTGACTTTTTCTCCAAATGGAATAAAGGCTCTTTGGGAAAAAATGCTAAGTCTTACACTTCATTTTCTTATTGATACATAATAATGGTACACATTATGGGGTACATGTGATATTTTGATACACACATACGATGTGCACTGATTAAATCATGGTAATTGACATATCCATCACCTCAAACAATGATCATTTCTTTGTGCTGGGAACATAGTGAAACAATATTGTGCTCAATAAGTATTAAAATTCTACAGATGTAGAAAGGTGTCTGACAGTGTGATAATTAAATAAAGTTCAGCTTGATATTAAAGTCACATCTACTCAGATATTCCTAATACATAATCATTAATGAAGAAGCCTTATTACAGTCCTGAAGTGACAGGAAACGTATGTAATGGGGATATTTACTCAGATAGGTCACTCATCTAGCAAAAAGGGCTCAGCAGGTATCTATTCATCTTCAGAGAATGGTTTAGTCTGGAGACAGGGGTCCTGCCTGATTATGCAATGAGGCTCTTAACCAGAAGATGCCTAAATTGGACATAGTCTTGAAAATGGCATTCCCTGGGGAAGAGCCTTCTATTTTCTACATGTTGAGTATGTGGCAAAATGACAATTAAGGGCATGAGAAATTATAATCATGTAATTATAATAAGGCCATTACTTACCACTAAGATCATTAATCCTATAATTTTTTTCTGTTGTGAGTATAACAATTTATGTGATAGTAGAAGACATTTCATTAGCTGCTCCAATATAGCTTGCAGAGGGGCCAGCATACATACCATGGGGGCTGAGGACCGCACAGGAGTGTTGGGGAGAAGGGCAAGTGTTGCTACAGCTAATTGGATGTACATTGGACACCTGATTAGAGGATGCTGTAGCAGATACTCTCGAGAGAGTTTGAACTCAGATCCATAGAGACTGAACATCAGTGGTAGATCTGATGCTGAGTGGAGACCGGGGACTACTGGGTTATGTGCAAGAGTCAAGCAAGTTACAGAAGTTTATGGAGAGAAAGAGCCAGAGTGAAAAAAACAGAAAGAAAGAAGCACACGCATGAAAAGGCCATCAGTCTCTGTTTCCACTCTGCTAGGGGAATATAATCTACTCTAACCAATGCCTTAAAATCTTGCATAAACACGCATCAAAGAGCTTCACAAGGCATCTGCTTAGGTTGTGACCAATCACCATACTGAACAGGAAATTATTTCGAGGACCTCATTATAAACTTTCATGGGACATAGGCACTTTTGCCTTCATGGATCTCTTCCTCCATTAAAAAAATATATAAATTATATTTTACAACTGCATTCATATAAAACAAATATAATCCAGGCTAGATTCATTATTATATATTCATTATTACTATTATAGTCTGTTTTCTTCTGATTTCAAGATACATTAAATTAAGACATTTTCATAGGCCCTGAAAGTGTCATGGGCCATATGTACATAGGAACACAGTACTGTACCTAAATGGATAAGTCAACTCGGGGAATTTCTAATACCTCTGAGGATTAGGCATAAAAGACTTTTGGAGGGCACTGGTTATCATTTTAACCCTCACTATTTCTTTTAAGAGCGCTTCAATTTTTATAAGGTAGGCATTACATTCTTCATGTACATCATTTAAAAATGCTTGACTTGTTTGTCAGCTAATATTTCCTGTTCTAAGTACATCTGTAATTTGGCTGTCGGTTTTTAAGTGGTCGTCATTCTCATCCTAGAAATTGATGCATTTTACTTTCCTAGTTCCCTTAAGGAAGTATGTGACTTTGAACTGATTCATCTTAAGGACATGATTAGCTTTCCAAAATGGGACTGTCTCCTCAGAGCATCAGCTGAGGGAAAGCATTCAGAGAAGAGACAGAGAATTCATCAGAGGAGATTGCAAAGGACCCAGTGCAAAACTCACAGGGAAATGAAATATGGGTGGCCAATTTATTCCAGATCTGATAGATTTTGATAAAGTGACTTGGCCCCTTTCCCTGTCACGCCAGCTTCCTTGTGAATCCCATTCCAAGGCCTAAAGTGAAATAAGCAAAAAACATTTAGCACAATTCATGGGATGGATAAATATTATAGTAAATATTAGCGGGACTATTTCTTGGTAATCCTATATATTAATAAAATAATTATAGTTTTTATTTGTTTGATAATACTTTTAATGTTGGTTTTAAGTTATATTCAGTAGTTTAACTTCCCTTTCTTAGTCCTCGACAGATCAAGTATATTTGTCAAGCAGAGTTTCTTAATATTTTGAGGGTCCCTTTGTAAACTTGAAAAAACTGTGAACCTTCTCCCTATAAAAAGCCATACACAGATCTCCTGAAGTTCATCCATGGATAATTCATTTGAAAAATTTTAATACAGAGAAGATAAATAATTTAATTAATGAAGTAATGTAATAAATATATACAGTATGTAGAATTCTGCACCTAAGAAAATGAGAATACTGAACTTTTTCTTTTCATGTTCTCATGGGAATACTTACAAAGAGTAATTATATAGTGAGCCACAAAGAAAATCTTAATAAATTTCAAAAGGAAAATGAACAGAAAATTTGCCATCAGTGCACTCCATTCATCATATAATAGAGGTAGAAATTATTAAAGAATTATGAACAAAAAATCCAACTTCTTGAAAATGTTAAAATTCTCTCCTAAGTAATTTAGATCAAAGGGAAAAATCATGCTTTGATTACGACTACTTAGAAAATAATTATAATAACACTATGTATCAAACATTTGAGATAAGGAAAAAGTTATATTCAGAGGCAAATTTGTCTATTTGAATCCCTTCATTGTTAAATAATAATGAACGGAAATAGATGAATTAAACATTCAACATAAGAAATCAGAAAAAAAGAACCAAAAAAAACCAAGGGAAACATAAGAATACAATTAATAAAGATTTTAAAAAGACATTAATAAATTATAAAACAAAAATTAATGGAATTAATATTTAAATTTACATAATTTATGTATATTTGATGAATATTAGTGAAATGCTTTAACTGTTATCATTCTATCTATGTTTCTGAATATTTCTCTTTTTCTTGTTTCTGTTAGTACTGAGTGGAATTATGGGTTAGATTTTGAAGCTAATTAAAATGCTAATTAATATGTTTAAGCATTTTAGTGATCCACAAAGCAATTTTAAATACATTATCTCACTTAACAATTATAACAACTTTGGGGGTAGATATCGGCATTATCAATTATTCCCATTTTAAAAATGAAGAAATTGGCATTGAGAGAAGCTAAGAGGCCTGCTGTATAGAATATTTAACTTTCGTTTGTGATTATCTGGCCTTGGAGAATGAATAAAGGTAAAACAAATGTCGGTCTGTGTCTGGCAATTTTTCTATTTCTAACATTATTTTGTACATTACCCCTGTAAAGGGAGCTAGAATGCAGACTATCATGTTTAGAATTCAGACAGTAAATATGCTTGGGCTTAAAAACCTATTAACCAGGTAACTCAAGTCAACCACGGAAATAATATGCTTCATTAACCTTGTCTTCTCGAATAGATAAAAACTGTGAGCCTCTGAAAATTAGAGCTTTGCTCTTCTGGTGGGGAACAAGGAGAAATAAACCAATGAGAACTATGATGTTCTGATGTCACACTGGCCCAGGAGGGGGACCAGTGAGAGATTCCCCTGACTCTGGCAGACAGCACCTGGGAGGTGTGGTGGGAGGAGAGCCCCACAGAAGCTCAGCAGTCATTCCTTTCACATCCATTTTGTTCAGGGGATACTCTGAGACACAGCCTTGCCTACCTGTGCAGCTCTTGTGGCTAGGCAAGGCGGGCTTCCACTAGTCTTAGAGAAATCATTACATCCATTTCTATTAATCTCAAAAACAAAAGTGCTTATCCACGAGGATAGTGCACCCGAGAGACAGAGGGGCCATTTGACAATAAGTCCCATTTCTATTTATTCCTTTTGTCTATATCACCCAAATAACAAAACACTCTCCTTTTTCTTAAGTGTCTTCTCTGCAGAGTGCTTACTTTGGTGACAGCATACAGGTGGGTCAGTCAAAATTTTAAAAGGCTTTCTGAAAATGACTTGCACTATAACGGAAGATATTCTGTCCACCTGCCAAAGATCGTACTGTTAACAAAAAGATGTTCTGATTCTGAACCTGACACTCCTTCCACTCTTCTCCTATCCTACTACTTGAATAAGTCTACCGCAGATTCAAAGCCAGTCTTACTGTGGGTCTCTGAGTCCCTGGTTTCTGCTACTGCCCTCAAATTGCTCATCTGATACCACATAAAGGATGCTAGAATGGCTTCCTGTTCCCAAAAAGTCTCCTCCGTTCACTTCCTAAGATGCCACAGCTAGAGTCATTCAGATGAGGCAAATGGAATATAATTTTTGACTTTTGAAGCAACAGAAAATTGCAAAAGAAGAGAAAGAATGATAAAATATAGAAATAAATAACTACGTGACAGAAAAAAACAAAATTAGGATAAAAGAAAACAGAAAAAGAATGTGAAAACACATTTCATAAATATGGTAGACACAAAGAAGAATAAGATCTGCTCTTAGTCTGATGAAATAGTTAATATAGTAATCAAATTACCCTGGTTTTAGAAGGTAACCTGCCCATGTGTGCTAAGATCCGTCATGTATTCATCATAACAACCAACATTCCAACATTGATTTAAATTCTGCACTATCACAACACAGAGAAGTCAAAGAACCTGCTCTAAATTGCACAGCCAGGAAGTGGGGCAGCTGGGATTTAATCCCAGGTGGTCTGGCTCCAGAGCCAGCATCTGTACTCTGTCCCTTTGATAGTCTTCGACCTAATAATGCTATTCCTGGGGATTTATTCCCAGAAACAAATTCAAACCTAAAAATAAAAAGTCAAGTGCACAAAAATGTTTGCATCAGCATATCTGAAACAAACAAAAAAACTAGTCATAAACTAGATGCAAAAAGGACCTAGAAGCGTTCATAACAACTGCCACCATTGACTGAGCACATATCCTTGCATACTCAGCACTGTTCCTTACATACACCACACTCACAGCAGAGTAATCTTTTCCACATTATCAATGAGGAAATGAAGGCTTAGGAAGGTTAAGTTACTTGCTGAGGTTTATAGAGCAAGTAAATGACAGCAAGAATTGAAATTCAGGCTGGTTAATTCCAAATACCCTGTTTTCAACCTTTACTTCTCTGTAAGAGCACTGAAGAGTTCCCATATCTTTTCATACCTGGCCTTGGCCTTAACTAACTGTAAATACCTCAAGCAGCAAATCTAGACAGGTGGGGCTTTGGGCAAAGCAGAATTGGAGTCAGGCCACGCAGGTCCCTCCCCGCTCCCTGGAGACAGAGTCATGGGCATTTCCCTGTGTCCCAGCAGGGCCTCCCTACACCATTTCTGAAACTATGTACAAGGGATTTGCTCTGTCAGCAGGTGTGGAGAAAGGCAACATCTGCAGGGAAAATCCCAGAGTGTGGGGTCAGGGAGGACGGGGCTGAATCCTTTAATCGATAAGAAAAGTGGAGGGGAAGGGAGGAG
>RJWJ010024619.1:7584-24779 GCA_004363605.1 Indri indri | reverse complement strand
CACAGCAACCTCAAACTCCCGGGCTCGAGCAATCCTACTGTCTCAGCCTCCCGAGTAGCTGGGACTACAGGCATGCGCCGCCATGCCCGGCTAATTTTTTCTATATATATTTTTAGCTGTCCAGTTAATTTCTTTCTATTTTTGGTAGAGACGGGGTCTCGCTCTTGCTCAGGCTGGTCTCGAACTCCTGAGCTCAGAATGATCCGCCTGCCTCGGCCTCCCAGAGTGCTAGGATTACAGGCGTGAGCCACCGCGCCCGGCCTTAATATCTAGAATATGTAATGTAGCTTCAATAAATATCCTTATAAATGAAAGCTTGTGAAATCTTGATTCTTCTATTGCTTAATTCACCTGTCACCCAATTACTATTACAGAAGTGATGGCAACAATATTTTAGGTGTCGTATGAATTTCCAAATAATATTTGATTAGAACAGCTTGCCATGAATGTGCCTATTATTCCATAAGGCAACTATTACTGGATTTTTAACATCTAATCTCTTGAAATTATTTACAAATATTATTTTAGAATATTTTCTAGAATATTTATATGTTTTTGGAACATTTCTTCAAAGCATTTTAGAATTTTTTTTTTTTTCTATTTTGCTAATGTGGTCTTCATGTGCTGAAAAGTGAACATTCACTAATTCACTCAGTAAAGAGTTTTTTGGGCACCACCTTGCCTTTGCTGGGCTTGGAGATGCAAAGTTGAAGCCCCAAGTGCTTCCAGTAAGGACTAACACAGCAGCATGCCACTGGCTTCTGATACACAGGTGGGACGGCTGTCACATGTGCAAAATGGAAATGATTTTGTCCCCTCCCCCTACAATTTCAAGTAGGGCTTTCAATTGTGGATATGCCATTCTTGTTTAAACATCTCTCTCTCCCTTCACTTCTTCCCTGTGTTTTTTTAAGAAAGTTAAAATATCAGGGTGGAGAAAAAACACTCTAAAAGTAGTTTTACTATTTTGGGGCCATGCGCCGGCCGTTTAATCCATCTGAGCCTCAGTTTGCTCTGCTGTAGAAAGGTGATGCCATCCCTGCCTTGTCCCTCTGAGTTGTTTCGGGGGTTACGAAGGAAGTTACATGTAACATTAACATCCAAAATTTTAATACACAGTTTAAGGGTAAATGGGCATTATAAAACAATCTTAAAAAGAACCCGTGTGTGTGTGTTTTCAGAAACATGAAGTTTCTGAAACCCCAAAGTGAAGTTACACAAAAGTTAAATTGCACGGACGTTCGCGTCCATGATGGATTTTTCACTTTGTACTCAGCTCCTGAAAAACCAACTTCCTGGGTTTTCCTTTTCCTCCTGCGGTTTCGCCGCGGCCCGGCCGCTTCCTCTCGGGAGCCGCTCGGCCGGGGCCCCGCGGCGGACCCCCTCCTTCCGCACGCGCGCACGCCGAGGCCGCGCCGCAGTGAGCGTGCTCGCGCCCCCTGCGGGAGGGCGCCGGCGCCGCCAGGCCGCGCGGAGCCCGCATGTCCGCGCACTCGACTCGCAGCGGGCTGTGAGGGAAGCCAGCGAGCGCGGCTTTGTCCCGGGAAATGTGCGGCGCGTTTTCCTTTCTGACTCCTTCTTCATTTCCGAGAAAGACTTGTGAGGACTTCTGAGACGATTTTTTAATGCTCGGTCGAGGATACAGTACATACACCGTCCACCAGTGAACGCAGGGTTTGTGGGAGTTCGATTTTTTTGTGTGCTTTTTTTCCCCCTTACTTTTACATACTTTGTTTTGATCATCTGAGGCCGGGCCTCTGCCTTTGTGAAGTTGAAGAGAAGAGCCAGGCGCTACTCAGCAACAATTGATTTTTGAAATTTACTGTTTTGGGGCGAAAGCAAAGAGCTGGTTTTCTTTGCTAGCCCAATAAATGCTATTTATGAAGATGGACCTGTTGAACTACCAGTACTTGGACAAGATGAACAACAATATCGGCATTCTGTGCTATGAAGGTACATGTTCCCTTCTAGACTTTTCTGCGCTTTTGCTTGTGTAACGGCCACTCCTCCTTGAGTGTTCTGATTGCCTTCTGAGCATTTTATTCTCTTTTCTTGGGACTGTAGGGTGCTTTGCAAGGCAAATGTTTATCCTGTGCTGTTTCAGTACAAAGTTTGTTTGGATCTTAGACTTTGTGGTTACAGTGCAGAGGGCTGGACCGGAGGCAGTGAAATAAAAACCATTAAAAGTTTGCTTTATGCTTGCAACATACTAACTCCTTCCATTTTTAACTCTTTAAAATTTATGCCTTTTTATTGCTCTACGTAATTGCCAGTAAAGGGGGAAAAAAAGAAAATTTATGTCTTTTTAAATTTCCGCTTGTGTTTTCTTTAGGGGAAGAACTTCTGGGACCCAAGTACAAGTTAAACATGTCCGTGTGGTTGGGGGTGGGGAGGGGCTTTGATATTTCTTTTAAAGATACCACCATCTACAGTGTTCCTGTTGTAGTCCATCAGCCCTTTGGGTTTTCATGTAAAGGGGAACAAAAAGTTAACAGTGAGTTTCTGTTTTCGGGAGTGATTGTCCGGAACAATGAAGAATTTTTCTGTTGAGTTGGGGGAACTGGAAGGGCACTCATGTCACAGAACACAGACCAGCTCTTTGTCTGACTTCACATTTCCTGTACAGCTCTGAGAGTTCTGACATTGAGGGATGTTCCCTCCACAGTCTGGTCCCTTGTGGAAGTGATTACACAACACAGCCACCAGAACGCTAAATTAAAAAGAAAGAAACAAACAAACTTGCTCTGAATCCTTATTGCTTATTACTTTCCCCCAACCATGAGGTATTTCCTTACTGTCTTGTAGTGTTTCAAGCTATCTCTGGTGGATAGTAAGAGAAAACGTTATTTCTTAATCTGTTGGAACGTTATCTACGTGCGATTTGAAAACGTGGTAATGGCCTGGGTTTGGGTGGCTGAGAGGCATCTCTGGGGGAATTCAGAGTGGCAGGAGGAGTAGTTTTCGTTGTAACCACTCAAATCAAGGAGACATCTCCTTTCAGATTCTGCAGGAGCCGTTTCTGTTTTTTCTCCTATGGTGAACTGAACATTGCTCTTGAAAAAGAAAACAGTTGCAAAACTTGGAAGGGTGAGCTGACTCACTTGTATTTTTCATGTAAAAATTTCAGACCCGTTTCCTAATCCGTTGGAAATTTACCCTTTGCCCTTCAAGGAAAACAGTATCATTCATTTTGTTTTTTATTTAACTCTATGGATAAGGTTCTTCTACTTAAAATTTTCTTTTAAAAGGGGTATTTTTTTTACTCCTACTAGTTCCATTTATGACAGTTTTGGTAAATTGCTTTCTTTGAAACACCTATGTTAAGTATCATCTTGCTTCCAAACTGAGTCATTTAAAAGGCAGACTTTTGAAAGGTATATGTGCAAGTGACTGGGCTTATTTCCTGTAAAATTAACATATTGCAGTTTTTTAAACTTTTTTTTTGTGGGAACAAGAAGTAAAAACTTTTAACGTAATTTCTGTTGTATTGTCTCTGCCAACAAGTAATATGATATTTTCAAAAACAAAACACAATATCAGCCTAAGAGAGAAATATAAGGATTGTTAGGAAATTGATACCAGATTAATTTTTCATGTCTCCAGTTGGCGGTAGTGAGGAGTAGCTTATGGAAGGCTTGTGCAGGTCAGTTTCTTGTCGTGTAGTATGTAATGTACATCTAGTTTTCTTCTCTTCTCCCTCCTTATTTGGGAAGAAGTAACTTTGATTTTGAAAGTTGAGTAGGTATATGGGATAATAAGCTAAAATCTGTTTGGTTTAAACATCTGCTCCTACTTTCCTTATTATGAAAGTTAACATTATTTTAACACCAAAATAAATACACAGGAAATGAAGAAAAGCACAGCAAGATATGAGTGGTGTTTATAGTGAGTTGTTTATGTCCTAGTGGTTTTCTCAGTGTAAACACTGCACACATCTGGTCTGAACTCCAAAGGGTGTTTTGAAAATGGGCATAAATCATACATGGGATTTTTTTTTTTTTTTTTTGGTAAGAAAAGTTGGAACAGTTATGGTTCTTTTAAATTCAACATTTTGAGACTATACATTTTAAACATATCAGCTCCCCAGCATTCCAGGGAAGTTATTTGGAAAATGGAATGTACGGTTGGTAGGCAGCATTTGATTTCATTTAGGGCACAGCAAGTTCCATACCTCTTAAGAATAAGGGACAGGTTAATTTTCTCACATTTTGGTTTTGAAAATTAAGATGTGGATGGTTAATCTTATCATCTAGGTTAGTTATACCATATTCCTTAGTGGTATTAGACACAGCTCTACTCTGCAAAGTAACCATGTTGTCTGTACCATCTTTCTTCAGCCTCTAGCCACTTACACACAAATTGATCTTTTTAGCTAGTTATTTTGTTGCATACAAGGTCTTCCTAAAATCTCACTTTAAAACTGACTGTAAAGTGTTTAGATGTGGACTCCCTGCTGTGTAACTGCTTCTGGGCACCTGCCTTTCCCCATAGTTGTCTTCTGGCATAATTGAAAAGAGAATCAAGGAAAAAAGGTAACCACACAAATAGCAGGTTTAGGTGGGGGCCATGGGGCCTTTTAGAGCATGAGAAAGAGAAGATAGGCAAAGAGCCGGAAGAATCTGAGTCTGGCTAACTTCTGGAAACTACCTACTTACCTTCACTGCTGATGAGAGATTAGCAGAAGGGTGCTTGTGTTAATGTAGCTGTTTAAACCCTCATGGTTCATTGCTGCCATGCTCAGCAGTTCCCACGTCATCGTCCAGTTGTACCCACTTGCACCCACTTGCAGCCCAGGTTTTGCCTCTGTTTCTATGAAGGGGGTCATAGGCCAACCCCAGCCCTCATTTTTTTCCCCTTTGAATTCCTGAGAATACCCCACTAGAAGGATGAAAGCCTCATAAAGGCAGGGCATTCTGTCTTGAGGACCGCTGCATCCCTTGGTCCTTCCGGAGCGCCTGACTGGGCTTTCAGGAGTGATTTAGAATGGAGGCTAACTCGAACAAAACAAAACAAAACAAAAAAAACAATCACTGCAGTCTCTCCAATGGCGGTTGTAGTTGCTACTGTATAATGTAGCACTTAATTATACATTGCCTTGTATTCTCTAATTATCTAATTATTGCAGAGCTATGTGGGGCCTTAAACATAATCTAATACCTTTGCCTTGTTTTTGCCAAGGAAACTGAGGCCCAGAGAGGTAAATTGTATGTTATTCAGAAAGTTTATTCAGTTTACTTAGAAAGTTTGTGTCAGAATTGAATTGAGGTTTTGACTATTCTATGATTCTTATACCATATTGCCTCTCCAAATTCTTTTGTGTCTTATCTCCTCATCAGCTCCTTGATGTTAGGGATCATGCTTTCCCCTGGGTACTCTCAGAGCCCCCAGCACAGGGATAACAACATCCTAGCTTACAGCGCAGTCAAGCCTTTCTTCCATTATTGTCCAGAAGTCAGTTGTGATCCAAGTTCCCAGGCTGCTGTGATGTTCAGGAAAGAGTAGGTAAGATAACTCTAGGTGACCAGCCTGGTTGGAATGTGCTCTCCCTGCTGCTCTGGCACTTAGCTGTGCTTTTTTTTTTTCTGATTGTGCAGACGAGGAGGGCCTGTGTAGACACCAGTTCACAAGGAGTGAGTCCCCGAGGGAGCAGGGGCCAGGTTGGACCACTGAGGGTTTTCAAGATGTCTCAAGATGGCTGACGGTTCTATTTACATAATTACTTGGTGCTGAAAACTTGGGTCCTAATAAATGTGCTCATGGTTGGCTGTGGCTTTAAGCTGCTGGTAGTGATACTTTAATTATAGGTTAAGAGCCATTAGTGTGTAATTTGGTAGAAGAATTCTCTCCTCTTATTTAATAGTGTGATTTACGTTGGGAGAAAGTGAGAAAAATTGCATATCGTGTTCCCCTCAAAGCTTAAGAGTATTCTGAGTTCTCCAAGTTTTAAAGCTGTTCATTGTTTTAGAACATAGTTATTACTTGTTTCATCATGGGCTACATTTAAATTAATTGTCTGGAATTGAGAGGAAAATGCACACAGGAGAGTTGATGAGTTGAGTGAGACCCTGTGATCTTTTGTTTTCTGCCCGCCTCACCACCAGCAGCTTAATGGAGTCCTGCTTTCATTGCTCTTTGTCTGATGAGCTCAGAGGCATCAGGAAACTTGGAGTGTTGGGTCCTATTAAGGTGTAAAGGCCACAGAGCAGACCTATTTTGTACCAGGCTCTGGTCCCCAACCTTGCGTATCAAGTGACAGGCTCTCGATCCGGGATGTATTCTGAGATAGAACATCTGTAACTATTTTGCTGTGGATATTCATTTAACTTTAGCTTTTTACTTGTAGGAAAGAGTATCCAGTGAGGAAAGCCGGCGGGGGGGAGGGGGGTGGGGGGGGGGCGGGGAGGTAGAAAGAGAGACAGAGACGGAAAAATGGGAGGCGCTTGGCTCACAAAACATGCCCAGGTGAGCCCAGGAGCTTTCTGTGAGAGATCCAGCCAGTTTGTGTTTCTTCTAATTACAGTTTGCGGAGGGAGGGTGTGATTATACCCTCCTTCCTTCCAGCTCCCCACCCTTGTTTCTCAACCCCCTTCTGAAAGAATGGTTTTACTCGGCTGTTTGTCTCTTGGAGCCTGCACTTGGCTCGCGTCGGAAGGCACATTTGCCTTCCTTCCTTCCTCCTTCCCTCCCTATTGTCTGTGTCGCCTTATATTCCTCGGGTGCTTGGGTTTGTTGCTGTGAGGAAGATTAAAACATGCCATAAAGATACAAAGAAATCCTTGGCACAGGAGGAGATTCCAAACCTCTCAGTGTAGTTTAGTTCTGCTTGACTGTGAGGATGTTGCAGAAAACTGGATTTTGTCGTGAAGAAAATTAGATCCAGATTTAGGACTTCTGCGTGTACACAATATATAAAAACCGTCTTACCAGGGAATGTTTCTGGCAATCTCTGTGTCATCTCTAAGTGTCTGACGTTGTATTCAGTGACGATTTATATTTAGTGGTATTTATGTATTGCATATTTAGTTCATGGCAACCATTTTTTTAGCCTTACTCAGCAGCCTAAGTTTGTAGCTCTTTTATTTTTTAATGAACTCATGTTTCAGCCCCTCCTCCCCCCAGAAAAAAACCTAACCATGGCTCTTATTTTTAAAAGCACGGCCTGAAAATGATTTTATTTAATACTTTCTTTCTTCATTTGTTCTCTCTCTTTTCTCTCTCTCTTTTTTTTGACTTTCCTGAATGTTACTGTTCTGCTAAGTTCTAAGGAATTATTTGTCCGTTTGCTTCGCTATCTTGCCTTCTTTATTGCATTTTTTTCTTTTTCTTGTTTTTTTAGAATTCTGTCGATTGTTTTAATCTCAGGGTATTGTATATAGGATATGTTTTAATCCTGTCAATGTGAGTCATGACTAGTTGAAAGACTGTTTATTTACCCTAAATAAAATAGAAAATCTATTCTTAAAGTCTTCTTTAATTCGTTGCTATTTATAGGATCTTTCCAAACTCTTTTAACATTTCACCCTTTTGTTTGCAAAGAAGTCTGTAAATGTAACAAACTGAAATATATTTAGTAAGTGATCAGAGAAAACTCAGTACTGTCCTTTTGTTTCCCAGTATCCATTCTCTTCAATGTTTATGGAATGCCTGCGTTCTGCTAAGGAATGCAGTAGGGGTGTCTCTCCTCTCTCTCAACACTTTTTGTTTGCACTTTTTGTGCATTCAGAAAAGTACATAAAACATGGAGTCTGTAGTTAAAAATGTGAGCAACCTTGTAAATATGGCCAGGTTGTAAAAAGTAACCCGCCTCTTCCGCGTTTTCTCTCTTGATCAAATCCCTCTTGACCCAAAGAGGTTATCACAATTGTAATTTGCTTGTCTTTATACCTTTTCTACCTATGTGTGTAATTCTGAAAAATTGGTTTAGTTTTGTTGGTTTTTAAAAAAGCCCTGTATAATTGGAATTATCCCATATGTCTTTTGTGTCTTTTTTTAGGACACAAGAGTAGTGAAAGTGTCCTATGAGGTTGTCTTTTCCACATGAAGCTAGAGTGTGGGGACTCTTGGCCGTGGAATCCATGCTCTGTGTCCCAGCCTCCCTTCCCATCCACCTGTGGCTCCATCGTTTACTAGACAGAGTTGATGACACTTGGGGCTCAACTTTTTTTTCAGTTAGTGTTTTGTTCACATTCTTCAACACCTGTTGGAGCCCTCTCACCCTTCATACTGTGATGGAAAATTGTTGAGTTAGGAAGATTCTGCACTATTTTGTGGAGTGGAAAGTGGGGACAGTTCTGGAGATACATAGCTTAATTAGGGTCTGAACAGCGACTTTAGTTCTGCATTAATAAGCAATTTGCTTAAAGGCTAATGCTTGTTACAAGTCAACTTTGTTGCAGTGCCAGGTTTCTTTGGATCTTAATCCCGGGACTTTTGGATACACAGAAAAAGCTTAAATTGCTCCAGTATTCAAACAATACTCTGCATTGTGTAGAGATGGCTGTTAGGGAGCAACAGATATCTAAACAATAGTTTGCATTATGTACCATCTAAAATTATGAATGAAAAAGAATTATCCATATGCATTGCTCTTGATTTTTGTTTTATATCTGTTTTACATGAAAATAGTTGCCTGTTAATTCTTCCTAGCTAATGATTCGATTTTAATAGAGTGAATTCCAGAACTTAAAGGTTTGATATGGATGTGCTCTGCCAAGCAATCTAGCGAAGTTGTTTACACGGCCTGTAGTCCAGCTGGACAGGGTCTATACTTATTCCTTGATAATGGTTAAGGGAGCAATGAGTGCAAATTTCTGGATGTTTTCCCCCCTTTGAAAATAAACACATCTTCCATTATGTGGCAGCACTTACTAAAGTGACAAGGGATTAATTAAAATTTTTATTTTCATGTCAGCAGCTTTTTCCTTTACCCATTTTATTTCATTCTTACTATGTGTGCCCTTTTAAACTATTGTTTTCCTGATGAGCCACTGATAAACCATTGGCTGACCCCTCAAAGAACCCTTGTTTTATTTTCCTGCTGAAAAGTTATGACCTCGTTGCTGGTACTTAAAATCACCCATGAGAGTGATTTGGGGTGATTTTAAGGGGTATGTAACAGCAGTTGTACCAGGCTTTAAGTTCTTTTGAGTAGAGGGTAAAAGGGATGGAAAATAGTAGTCATTCTAAGTATAAAACCCATGTAAAGTTTTCTAGCATAGCTCTGCTGAATTCAAAATAGGGGGTGATTACCACCACTTTCTAGAGACCGGGACAGGAATCTTTTTTCCGTTAGAGGCTTCATACCAATGAAAGATGACTGACGTTGGTAGGGGAAGAGGTGACATAAAGTTCCAGAACTAACTGTGGACATCAAGCATCACTCTTGACATTAGATACATTTAAAAATATGTGTGTGTACTGTACTTGGTTCTCCATCTTTTCCCGTAAAGAGGGAGAATGTAAGAGGGCCTTCTTACACAGCTAGAAGAATCCTTACGCATCCTCTAAGGAGAAAATAGAGGAACCGCCAGTCGTCTTGCTCTCCTGCCCGCACGTTCTTCTGAATCCACCTCCATCCTGTTTCCCTTCTCTCAGGGTAGGGGGAGGTCAGTGAAAGGCTGATTCCTCTGTTGGTGCTCACAGTCCCAGCCCTTCTGGCCTCAGGGATTTATCAGTGATCTGTTTCTTTTCCGATTTCCCCTTCTTCCCCTCCTGGTTCTTTCTCTTCACCGTGTGCTTATACACAGGTCTCTCCCAACCTAGAAATGAGACAAACCCTTCCATAAACCTGTCCTTTCCACCTGTTAGATTGTCTTTTCCTTGCCATCCAACTTACCAGAAGAAGGCAGCCAGTCACCTCCACTTGCTTCCTGCCCATTCCCCACTCAGTCTGCTGTTATCTGATTTCTGCTTCCACAGCTCCACCGAGATTGTTCTGGACAAGGTCACTAAATGGTATCCTTGTGGCAAGTTCATTAGGCATGGCTTAGTCCTTACCTTCGTTGATCTCTTCCTGCCATCTGGTGCTGACTCTTTCTGAATTCCTAAAATTCTTACCTCCTTCGGTGCACGTACTTCCTGAGTACCCACTCCACTGAGATCAAGGTGCTGGTTAGCAGCATCACTCCTGGGGGCTTCATGGAGCTCCTGGTGGGGTGGGGGTGGGCAGACGTGAGGCAGGCTCATAAGCATGAAGAACAAACTGTCGTTGAAGTTTGAGAACAGATGGGAAGGAACTAAGAGATGACGTAGACATAGGACGGGATGTGAGTCTGTTGCACTGGCTTACAGAGATGGCAATTATGGTGGTGGTCACGGAGGAAAGAAGCGGATAGATGTATGAGATCCTTAGAAAAGTGGCGGGGCTTGGTGATGGATTGAGCAGGGGAGAAGGACATAGGGAGGGAGAAGACACGGCAGACATTGGGGGTGCCTCCCAGCTCCCCAGCTTGCACAAGCAGACGGAGGGTGCTGCCTTCTGCAGAGACAGGAAACGGGAAGAGGACTGGGTTTTGGGGCGAGACCACGGGTTTACCTTCAGATATGTTGAGTTTAAGGACCTCTGAGATTTCAAAGAAGAGATAAATATTAGAAAGTTGGGTGTCAGAGGAGCTCAGAGGAGAGGCCGCTGCTGGAGATACTATAATAACTTGGTATAGAGAATAAATAAATGAAGCTTTGAGCAAGAATGGTCACCTAGGAGCAAAGGCCAGAATAAGTTGAAGAGGTCCTGGAAACTCATCATCTCTTCGTTAGGTCTCCATTAAGTTTCCTATTTATTGCTAAAATAATGCCATAGCTGACCCCTGCTCCTAATCTCATCCCCTTCCAGGCCTTCATCCATAGTATTGCCAGAGTGTCCTTCCTGTTCACTGCCCCGGCGTCGCCTGCCAACCTGCCCTCACCCGCACCCCATAGTCCAGACGTGTCAGACTGCTTCCTGCGTGAGCCATTGCTGCTCTCTGGAATCTCCCTGCGCCTGTCCCTGGGCTCCTGTTCATCTCTCAAGGCAGGGGCTTCTTCCAGAAAGTGACCCCCTCACCCTACCTTCCTGGGGGGCTGGGTGTTTGTATTTTCATGTTGTCATACTTCTGCCATAGAATTTATCTTGCTGTGTTATAAACTCACCTTTCTGCCTGACTTCAGTTTCTGGGAGGGCTAGGGTTTTTGTCTTGCATCTCCCCATTCTTAGCACCAAGCAGGTGGTGTCTGCTTATGAATGAATCTACTCCAGTGTCTTTTCATTAAAAATAAGGAAACATTGAAATTGTGTGATTCACCCAAGGATACTCCGTTAGTTGGTGATGTAAGTGAGTTTCTTACCTTTTAGATGTTGTTCTTAGAGGAAAGAAAGATAGCTGGGAAACGGAGGGATAGCAACGAGAGAAGAAAGGAAGAAAAGACCTTTTCTCAGTTTCTGTGGAAAAACATGTGAAGTGGGCTGGTTGGTTGGGAATAACTACCTTTGCTCATCTTGCTTTCTAGTTAGTTCCTTGACTTTGGATAGTCTTATTAAGTGAGCTCACCATTCATGGGAAAATACTTAATACCCATTATATGCCAGGCACAGATTCATGATATGGGGATAGAGCTGCTCACAAAACAGATGGCAAGATCCTTGACCTTATGGTGTGTTCTAGCAGGGAAGGGCAGACCGTGGACAGGTAAAGAAGATGACTCTGAAAAGTTATCACCATTTGATGTCTGTCAGCTGGTTTGCTGTTTGGAATAGCTCTATCCAAACTTGAAAAGGAGCTGCTTTTATTTTTATACTTCAGAATATAAGTTTGAACAAATGATTTATTTCCCCCGTGGACTTGTGACAGATTTAAAAGTACATTAAAGAAACTTTTAGAAATTTCCTTTGGAATCTTAGAAATATGGGGTCTTTTACTTGGTTTGTTACCTGTGGCCTGACAGTCGGAGTCAGACTGCGTCACTCCATTATATCTGTCTACTCTAGTGGGAACTAGTATTTATTGAAGTATTATTAACTTTTACAAAATTTTTTGTTTTTTCTTTTTGAAATACTAACTTAAAAAAAGATTAAATGGTTCATTTGGGTTCTAATAGGAATAAAATATATTTAGAATTACAAAATCCAGTGAATTTAAAAAGGTTTAAGAAATGGGTAGATTCGTTGTATGTTCTTAAATTACTCTGGTCAGACCTTAACAAATATTGTCCTGAATAGAGATACTGCAACACCTCGGGGGGGGGCGGGGGGGGGGGGGGGGGGGGGGCGGTGGCTTCTGATTATGAGGTTGTACAAATAGAGTATCTGGCGAGGGCTAGATAAAATGCAGACCTTGGGCTTCATTTGGATAATGGACTAGGGTTTTCCATCTGTTCACTTTTCTTCTTTCTTTTTTTTATTTGTATTGAGGCATAATTATTTATAGTGAAATCCTAAGGGTATGGCTTCATGAATTTTTTCCCTTATTTTTTTCAAAAATAAATCAGATTGACTTAGAATTTTTTAGAGTTTATCACACATACAAAAGGAGAGAGTTCACTAACTGAGAGACCTCAAACCAAAAAGTGGCACAAAGTCTCACTTTTATAGCAGTTACAGCACAATTTATAGAGCATAAAGGAGGAATGGTTTTTACCTTTTTCATGCATGGCTGTCATATATTCTTCTTTAAGGCAAACAGCTGTTCAAGCTGATTTGTCCTTAGCTGATTCATCCATGTTGTTGTAGTAGTTTGTTCTTTTGTTGTGTTATAGTTCATTGTGTGAGTATAGCACAATTTGATTATCTATTCTAAGGTTGATGGATATTTAAGTTGTTTCCAGTTTTTGACTATTATGAATAAAGTTGCTTTGAACATTTTCTTATAAAATGTATTATTTTAACCATTTTTATGTGTACAGTTCAGTGGCATTAAGTACATTCACTTTGTTGTACAATCTCTGCACATTTTTATACATGCTTTTTGTGGACATATGCACTCATTTCTTTTGAATAAATATTTATGAGTCAAATTGCTGGATTATTGGAAGTGTTTAATTTTTTAATACATTGCCTGTTTTCAAGAGTGGTCGTACCGTCTCACTCTCCCAGCAGCCATGTATAAGGATTCTAGGAACTCTACATCTTGACCAATTCTTGACGTTGCCAGTGTTTGAAATTTTAGCCCTGCTAGGGATGTATGGACAGTGTTAAGGTGTTGCTCATTGTCAACGTATAATTCATTACTTATTAGAGTACCTATTATGATGCTGATGATTGGTACTGTGTGAAAAAAACACATACTCTTTACTTTTGGCAAGTTGTTGTCTAAATTAGAGGTTAGAATATGTATATTTCTTGCCTAATTTCAGGGCAGAGGTAGTGATTTCAGTACTGTCAAAGGAGAGGTGGTTTTTCCAAATGGGTCAATCTAAGCCGTGGAAACCAGCAGGCAGCCAGATTGAGGGATGTGAAAAAGCACCAACGTGGCACAGAGGACTCTGTTTTGGGAACACTTTCCTTTAGTATAGTGGTGCTTTGCTTTATTTCTTATTTGGTAGTGATTCATCCAACCACTGGGCTGTTAAAATAAAGCTCAAGGATTAAGCTCTCTTAGCTCCAGTTTGATTTATTTTCTGGTTTGCCTGCCATTCCCTCCTTAGGTTCTTTTAATTTTCCTCCATTTGGAATACCTTTCCTGCTCCTTTCTAGCTACATGAATTCTGTGTATAGTTCAGGTGTGGCCTAATCTCCCCTTACGAAACTTTACCTGAAACATTTTATAGGCAGCAATTAGACTTTAACCTTTTTTCTTTTACATGTATATTTTGAGAAGAATATCTCTTCTTATGGCTGCTTTCATTTCTTTTTAAATACCAAAGAAGTGCAGATCGTTGTAGAATATTTAGAAAACAGACACACATAAAGAATAGGGAAAGATTGGCCACATCCCTGAAACAACCATTATTGCATGAATAATTTCGCTCTTTTCTTCTGAGTATATATAATTTAACACAAATCATAGTGTGTTTAAGTTTTTGTATTCTGAATTTTCTTTTATTCAATATTGGGAGAGTTTGCTTTGGTTTTAAAATTCTTCAAATATAATCATTAATGTCTGTATACTTTTCCTATAGTTTAGACATCATTTATCCAAATATCTCTCTGTAGTTGGTCATTAAGTACATATCCTGTATTTTGAAGGTCTTGATAGATTGTGGAAGGGCCGGTTTTATTGCACTGTAACCAGCATGCTTTTCCTCAGATCTTTGTCAATTATTTGGTTCAAAGTGATCTCTCATTGTTTAAATTTGAACTTATTAGCAGTGAGGTTGATTGATTTATTTAGTTTTTTAATGGAATCCTTTCTGCAAGGGTTGATTTTTTTTTTTTTTTTTGATGCTTACTAGCTTTTCACATTTGGGAAAACATTTTTAAAATTTTTAATCAATTGATTTTTCTAATTGACACATTATAATTGTTACAATTTGATGTTTCAGTACACATCTATGTTGTATAATGATCCAATCTGTGATTAGTATATCCTTCACCTCATGCATTTATCACTTCTTTGTGGTGAGAACCATCAAAAGCCTCTCTGCTAGCTATTTTATAATATACATTATTTTACTAGTAACCACAGTCACCCTATTTTGTGTAATAGAATACCAGAATTTATTCCTCCTAATTGTAACTTTTGTACTTTAACATTTTAAACCTTTTAAAACTTCAATGCCTGGCAGATGCTTTGTCCTCTTTCAATGCGTGAGATAGTTACAGCATCCTCTTTTGAATTGCTGTTCATTTGGCAGTTATATCATCTTGTATTTTATTACGTTTAATGTAAATGAAGTGTGACTGATTAAAAGCAAATAAATGTAACAATTTATACATCTAAATAAGTGTTCAAACTTGTCTTTAAATAGTTGCCTTGCCAGGTGTGGTGGTGTGTGCCTGTAGTCCCAGCTGCTTGGGAGGCTGAAGTGGGAGGAACCCTTGAGCCCAGGAGTTTGAGGCTGCAACGAGTGCACCTGTGAACAGCCACTGCATTCCAGCCTGCACAACATAGCAAGACTCTGTCTCTAAAAATTAAAAAAAAAAAAAAAAAAAAAGTTGCCTTGGAAAATTATACATTTAACCTAACACTGTGATGATCTCATTCTCAGAACATTGTTGGTTTTTTAAACGTTGGGCAGTAATTTAAACAAAACATATATATACATATCAAACACTTCTAAAGTGCTTTGCCAGACACAGTTCAGTATGTATACTTATAAAATGAAGAACTAATTTTCCTGTGTCATTCTGAAGCCAATTCCACAAGTGGAGTTTGAAAATATCTTTTAATTAGTGGCAATGTTCTTTGGAATAAGTAGGTTCAAGGTATTCTAGAATGACTACTTTGAAAATGACAACACTCATTTGCATGTTTACTGAAAAATTAAAAAATCCAATTTCACAGCTCCGCCCATATAGAATCACCCCCTCTAAAGTGTAGATTACATGAGGGCAAGGCGTCTGCCACCTCCTGTGTACCTTTCTGCTAGTGGCACTGTGCATGTGGCAAGCACTAAGTAACGTATAATATTTGCGATCTGGAGCCCTTGTTTTAGGAGGGATGAGGCAATTTCGTCATACTCAAAACACTGACCGTCTCTGGCTTTACCTTTATTCTGTTCAGCTGTGCATACTCATTTATGTCCCACAGATCAGCTGGCTGTTTGTGAAGGCCGGCAACCTGTTTTTCACTTCCCTTTGTGAGTGATATGAATGCTACCTGTTTTGTCTGTAAGTGATTTTCTGTAGAATGAATGCCCCATTCCCACTGAAGAGACAGGATAACCATAGCTCACACCTACCACAGTGGTGTTGAGAGCTCAGTTCAGGAAGTAATCACAGCACCTTCAAATATTTATTACTGACTTTAAAGGTTTTGAAATCTCCAGCTGTGTCGGATCCTATGTGTCATGAGGAAAAAAAACAACTTGTAGTTCCTGCCCTTCCCAGGGCTTATATTTTAAGTAGTAAGAGGAGAATGAGAGACACTTGATGAAATGAGTGACACTTGGATGCATATCCACCCACACAGGTATTCGTTTTGTTTTGACTTTGTGTCCTGTGTTTGCATGCATGTATTTTTTTTTTCACAGTTTGTATCTTTGGATTCAGAAGAATTTCCCTTCCATATGTGATTCACCTTCCATGTTTGGTTCCATTGCAGCTGTGACAATTGCTTGACTAATTCTCACAATGCCCAGGGCTCGTTGAGAGCCTTGGAAAGATAGAGAGCCATTATTTCCACTCTCCCCAGTGTTGGCTGTGTTTCTGCTGTAGCTTTTAAAAGATGATAGCTTTTTTAAAAATTAGTATTTTAACAGGTTTGCTGAGAAATAATTCATATAACATGCAATTCATTCAAAGTATACAATTCAGTAGTTTTTAGTATATTCGCAGTGTTGTACAACCATCACCACGATCTAAGTTCAGAGCATTTTCATCACCCCACAGAAGAAACTGTGTACCCGTTAGTATTCACTCTCCACTCTCCTGTCCTCCCAAGTACCTGGTAACTACTGATCTACTTTCTGTCTTTATATGTTTGCTTATTCTGGACAATTCATGTAGATGAAATCATATAATAGATGGTCTTTTGTTAATTCATCCCTTTTTATTGCTGAATAATAGTCCCTTGTATGGCTATACCACATTTTACTTAAGCAAAAAATAATGTGTTTTAATAAGCAGTTCTAGCTCCTGGATAAAAGTAAATCCTATGTGCAGTTGAGCAGTAATACAGACTACAGTGCTTTCTTCACTCCAGCGATGGAAAAGCAAGAGAAAAACAAGCCTTTTTTTTTACAGACCTGCACTTGGACTACCAGCAAAATGTCACAATCCCAACCCTATGGTATAACCCCTCTGGAACAATAGCATGGTTTATTCTTGGTATCTAAGTGGCATCCCCCCCCCCCACCCCAGACAGAGTCTCACTCTCTTGCCTGGGGCAAGTGCCGTGGCGTCAGCTTAGCTCACAGCAACCTTAAACTCCTGGGCTCGAGCAATCCTACTGTCTCAGCCTCCCGAGTAGCTGGGACTACAGGCATGCGCCACCATGCCCGGCTAATTTTTTCTATATATGTATTTTCAGTTGTCCATATCATTTCTTTCTATTTTTTAGTAGAGACGGGGTCTCGCTCTTGCTCAGGCTGGTCTCGAACTCCTGAGCTCAGAACGATCCACC